>ML407024.1:0-26368 GCA_005239525.1 Nicotiana knightiana | reverse complement strand
GCGAGCGACGACGACGGCGCGAGGATACATCCTCTTCAACTCCTTTTAAGAGCTCTAAGAAGTGATCCTATATTTATACACACAAGTGTAGTTGTCTTTCACCAATGTGGTACAAAGTTTATGACAAAAGCTCACTTGATTCAAATTTTCATTTCCCTCCATTTTATTTCCCACCATTTCCCAATTCACACTCTTAGACTTTTAAGCCCAATGCTTAAAGTCTTTAAGCCCAATGCTTAAAGTCCAACAATATCATGTAATAGCAACTTCAAATAAGAATCATTCAACAATAAAAGAGGTAACATGACAATAAAAAAGGTAATAACTTTAAATATGCATATGAGAATAAACTTGACCAATAAAAGATAAAACATGTGCTAACAACTTCAAATAATGCATGTAAGAGTAAACATAACATAGAAGGTATAAAATTGTGCCATCCTCCAAATTACCTTACGAGAATGCGAAGGGATGTTCACGATGAACAACATCAGAGACCAGCAAATCAATAGTTCAAGACAAGAGGAAATGGCTCGTAGCCCATCCAAGACACACCTGAGATCATCGGGATCCCGTCCAAACATACTAACCAATCCCAAAACATAAAACGAACCTGCTCGAAGGCTCAAATCACATCAAACAATACCAAAATCACGAATCGCACATCGATTCAAGCCTAATGAATTAATGAATTTCCAACTTCTAAAACAAATGCCGAAACATATCAAACCAATTCTGAATGAGTTCAAATTTTGTATGCAAGTCCCAAATGACACAACACAACTATACCAACTCCGAAATCATGATCCGAACCTAATATCAATAAAGTTAATTCCCGATTAAATCTCTCAACCTTTCAAACCTTCAACATTCCAACTTCGTCAAAATGCATCAAATCAACCTACGGACCTCCAAATACAAATCTGAACATTTGCCTAAGTTCAAAATCACCACACAAGCCATTGAAATTATTAAAACACAATTCTAGACTTGTCTACACAAAAGTCAAACTCCTGCCAACTTTTACCACTTAAGCTTCTAAAATGAGATCATCATTCCATATAAACTCCGAAACGCATGAAAAACACGCTAGTCATAATACAAAATACGAAGTTACTCGAGATCTTAAACCAGTGAACAGTACGCTGAATCTCAAAATGAGATGTCGGATTGTTACAAAGTGTTATACTGATGTAGATGCTAAGATGAATGTTCGACCCTACAAAACTAAGTAAGATAAAAAAATAACCATATTTGTTAGATGATGCAAGTAACATGCATTGAAGATAAAATGAGAAGTTGCTCGAGAAGGCCTAAAAATATGGATGTCGACCTACAAATGCCGGTCCATAAATGTGAAAGGCAAAGTAAATTACATAATATATGCACATGCGTGTTTTTTATTTTAATAATCTTAGTAATTTTGAACATAAACAAATAATAATACGCTATTTGTTTTGATTTATGTGGAATAATTCGAATTTTGTGAGTCAAACTTCTTAACTTTGATCATAGATTCAAATATAAAATCTTTAATTTTTTTATATATTTGAAAACTACGTTTAAAGTATGATAAGTCATAATAATTAATAACGAAAAATACGTAAAACATATATGAAAAAATGACTGTTAAAGAAATAATCATTTGACTCTCAGCATATATCCAAACGTGTCACCTAAATTGGAATAGAAGGAGTAACAATTTTACAATCAAGGTAATTTAGCTATTTGGATATTAAATAAATTACGTACTTTATTGAGTTTTTGTGAGTTTGTTCTATATCTTCATTTATATTGTAGTTTTTTGCGATATCAATTATGCTTATATAAGTATGCTTTAGTAGTAAGTCAGTTCTATTTTATTCTAATTTTTAAAATTTAAATAGTAAAAAGGAAATAAATAAAAGAGAAAAATAGAGAAAATAAGATGTTAAAGGACAATATCGGCCTCCAATCTTCTTCAGTTTTAATCTGCACATTAAGGGGTAATTTGGATATTCGACCAAAATTGTAGAACGGGGAAAAATTCCCCCCTCCCTCCTTCCCCGGCAACAGAGGTTCGTACTTTATCAAACTCTTTCTTGTTTTCCTTTGCTCTATATCGTCTTTGTTTACTTTCTAATGTACAAGTTCGTACCTGAAATTGTTTTTGATATATTCTCGGATCTACGTATCAATACAGTTATTGGGGTTATATTTTGGTTCAATTGTAGTGTAGCTTCCTTTGTTTTTAAGGTCCAATCACAAATTTTATCCTTTTATGAGTAATTTTATTTGGGGAATGAGTGTGCTTTTGAAAAGGAAGGTATCTAGTATGAAATTGTATACTTGTATTAGGTGGTATTTGGGATATCTTTCGTCATTTGCAGTTGATTAAGGTTATCTGTATTATGGCTTTGAATGTAATATGTGCTTAGGATCGTAAGTACGACGAACAATGCAATGTACTTTTTCTTTGTCCAACTAGTTTAATAACCAATGAATTTTTGTTCTGATTTTTTGAATTATTTGGAAGTTGGTCCTGTTTGGGGAGTAATAGTCTGACGTCTAGGAATTGACTTTGTATTTTCCTTCTTGTGATAATTAAGGGGTCTTTTGTTTTCAAGTACTATAAAGAAGCCTCCTCATAATGTAATACTTTAGTTAATATTTAACCAAGTAGATCTAAATTAGCTTTTACAGCTTCTTTTTACAGGATACTAATGAGGTTAAAAATGTAACAATCCGACTGGTCGTTTTGTGTTCTAGGACCGCGTGCCGCTAAATGGAACTCCTCGTAGCTGCTTTTACTAATTTATGACTTGCGGGGACGGGTGGGACGATGTTTGGAGGAGTTTGGAGTAGTATAGGAACACTTAGTTCCTTAGGGTTGGCCTTAAAGGCCAAATTTGACTTCAGTCAATATTTTCAGTAAATGATCCCGGAATCGAGATCCGAAGATTCCAATAGGTTCGTATGATGATTTCGGACTTGGGTGTGTGTTCGAAACAGGTTTTGAATGACCCGGGAGAGTTTCGGCGCCAAATAGTGAAGTAAGAATGTCTTTAAGTTCAAATTGAGGTTTAGGACGTATTTTTGTGTTATCGAGGTCCGAACGGAATTCCGAGACTGGGAATAGCGTTATGCCATTTATGACTTGCTCGCAAAATTTGGTGTCATTCCGAGTAGTATAGGTATGATTCGGCATGTTGAAAGTGAACTCAGAAACTTGAAGCTGTTAAGTTTGATCCAATAGGTTTTGAGGTGTGATTTTTAGATTTAGCATTCTTTCAGGCGTTCCGAAGTCTCGAGCGAGTCCGTTTTATGATTTAGGACTTGTTGGTATATTTGAACGGGGTCTCGGGTGGGCCCAGATGCCATTCAGGCATCGAGCGAGGCAAGAACCAGCCAAAAATGACTGCTGGTGCACCAGGTCTAGTGTGACCGCTCCTGTGGTCCCAGCCTCGCAGGTGCGACTCCTGAGGGAGTTGCCAATTACCGCAGGTGTGGACCTCTTTCCGCAGAAGCGGAGCCGCAGGTGCGGACTTTGCTTTGCAGGTGCGAAACTAGGCCATCTTCCCTCATCGCAGGTGCGAGAATTTCCTCGCAGATGCGAGACCGCAGGTGCAGTCCTCGAGCCGCAAGTGCGAAAAGCCTGAAGGCAGTGCACTTCCTTTTAAACACGGACTTAGCTATTTTTTACCACTTTTCTTCATCCTTGGGCTATTTTGAGGGCATGCAAGAAGGGTATTCGACCTAGCTACTGAGGTAAGTAATTTCTACTATGAATTTAGCTTATTACTTGAATTTTTAGGTAGATTAACACCACAGTTAGTAGAAAACATGGGTTAGAGTAAAAACCTAGATTCTTAACAAAAAAATGGGAGATGACCAAGAAATTTGTTGAGGAATCAAACAAAAACTATATATTATTGATCCTTAGGCCATGAGTGATATATTCCTTCAAAATTTTCCGGAATCCGAACATGTGGGCCCGGAGGTGTATTTTGGAATTTTGCACTTTAGGTTGAAACAGTCATTTAAATGGGGAATTGCATACTTTAGAGTATAAATAGATTTATTTATGCAATATTTGACTAGTTTTGAGTCCGTGGGCGATGGATTTGGAGTTTCAGGCACATTCTTGACCCGAGAAGTAGACTTGACGCGAGGTAAGTCTCTTTTCTAACCTTGTGAAAGAGAATTTTTCTCATAGGTAAATTAAATATTAATGTGTCATTGTTGTGGGGGACTACGTACGTGCGAGGTGATGAGAGCCCGTGCGTAGTAACTATTATTGTTATGTCCGGGTAGTTAGGCCCACACCATGCCATGTGAATTCCATTAAATTGAGTTATATGCTTTGTAACTTCATTGTATGCAACTTTGTTTTCAAGAAAACCAAGAATTTGATGATTTAAAGGAATTTTTATTTGAAAAAAATTGAAAGAAAAATGTTGTATTTGCATGTGACCGCTTCACAATTTATATCCCGCGAGCGGAGTGATTCTTTCTCCTCCTCTTATGGGAGCGGGCCGTACGCCACGGCGGGTATTGATAGATGCATCTATGGTTCGCGCCGTTCGACCCTTCGGCAGTGCACACTTGTTATTATTATGTTGGCCCAGGCCGGATATCCTTATTCCACTTTGCGCATGCTATTTGTATGATATTGTTTATGACCGTCGAGCTATGAATTATCCTGGAGGATCGCACTGAAAACTTGTAAATTAATGCTTCATTTCATATTCGGATTTTACTACGGTTCAATATCTATTTTTCTTACTATCCATGCTTACTTGTTGTCCTCTTTTAAATTATCACTTAAATACTCTGTTTGGACCCTAGTAAGTGTCAAGTGGACCTCTCGTTACTACTTCTTCGAGATTAGGCGGGATACTTACTTGGTACATATTGTTTATGTACTCATGCTACGCTCTGTACTTAATTGTGCAGGTTCTGAGGTAGGTGCATCTGGATTCCAGTCCGGAGCTCGTTCCTGAGTTTTTACGGGTCGAGGTTTCACGGTGAGCTGCTCTTCTTGGCGATTTCCAGCAGCGCTCTGGAGCTATCCTTTTGTTATTTCTGTCTATACTTACTCGGACAGTAGGACAGACTTTTATTCTTTTGATATCATTCTGCTAGATGCCTGTAGACTTGTGATACTAGTTCCTGGCACATACACGCTAGTAGACTTTATTTTGGAATGTAATCGTAAATTATGACTTCATGATTATTTATTTTGCATAAAATTTGCCTAAATTATCCGTTTCTACTTAAATGTCTCAATTAAGTTAAGCAAGTGGTGGAAAAATATTTTTGGTATACTACATGAAATCACTAGTAAATAAAGGTTGGCTTGCCTTAAGGCGGTGTTGGACGCCATCGCGACTTGGGTTAGGATTTGGGTCGTGACATTGAAATTAGTTAGCAGTTTTTTTTTATCTTCATGAACTGCTATAATCACAATTCACAGGCCAATGTGAGAATTTTGTAACTGGCTGTTCCAGATTATTGGCTCTCACATTAGTTGACAAACTAATGAAATAAAATGAGAAGAATGAGGTACAAACTTCTCTGCCTGATTTTTTATTGTATATTTGAAACTACTGCATCCTTATGCACTAGAGGTGGTTAGAAACATGAGTACAATTACGTAAACTTTTGCTCTTTGCTCTGGTGATTGTTGTAGATAATTACTCTATTGAACCAAAGATTTGAGCTAATTTTCCCATGGTAAAGCACTCCTTATAGATTTGAGCTAATTTTCCCTAGTAAAGCACTCCTAGAGATTAAACTTAAGCTAGCAATTCCGATTTTACTTTTTAGAGCCTTATCTGTGGCATAAACATGTCTTATCAATGTGAAATCTTTTTCAATGACTAGCCAGAGCAAGTGTTATAGATAATATTACCAATATCTTTGTCATATCCTCATTTCACTTTGCATAATGCATGATGTGTTTGGGTGCAAATAACCATGATGAAGAGAATTATTAAACTAGTCTGATGACCCAAAGGGTCATCACTTGTGTTCTTACCCATTCCGTGCTTCCGAGGCCTTGTAAACCTCATTTAGGGTTGCCTCGATTTGCATGCACAGTCTGGGCGCGTAACCGGAAAACTTAAATATGATTTTTTGTGAAAAATGCTAAGTTTTGATATTAAAATGAATAAATTTGACTTTGGTCAATATTTTGGGTAAACGGACCCGGACCTGTGATTTGAGGGTTTCGGAGGGTCCGTAGGTAAATATGGGACTTGGGCGCATGCCCGGAATCGAATTCCGAGGTCCCAAGCCCGAGAAATGAATTTTTGAGTAAAATTATTTTCCGAAAATATTTAAGAAAATTGAAAAATGAAATCTGATTAGAAAGCGATGGTATCGGGACCGTATTTTGGTTTCGGCGCCTGGTACAGGTCTTATATATGGTTTAAGTTCTTTCTGTAAAATTTGGTTGAAAACGGATCTCGTTTGACGTGTTTCAGACTTAAAATGGAAAATTTGATGTTTTATGAAAATTGATAGAATTCATGGATTTTGAGTCTTAATCCGATGAATATGATGTTAGGCGATTTGGTCGCACGGCTAAGTTCATGGGATAGTTTTGAGGTAGTGTGTATATTTAATTTGGAGCCCCGAGGGTTCGGGTGAGTTTTGGATAGGCCACGAATTTCATTTTTGGATTGGGAAATTTTCTGGTGTAACTGATCTGCAGGCTTCGTCAGCATCGCAAATACGAACTCGCAAATGCGAGCTACTCATCGCAAATGCGAAGGTGGGTCTGGGCAAGTCTGATCGCAAATGCGACCAAGAGGTTCGCAAATGCGAAGGGTGGTCGCAAATGCGAAGTCTGCCATCGAAAATGTGAAAGCTGGGAATTTCTGAAGGGTTCGCAATTGCGAACTCCAGTTTGCAATTCCCATGCCAACCAGTGGCCTGCAATGCACTTAAACCGAATTTTTGACTCCATTTTCATATTTTCTCAAACTCACACACCCTAAGGAAATTTTTCCAAGAACAAGACTCCTTCCAAATCATTTGTAAGTTAGTTTTACTCAATTCTTTCAATCATTAAGATCATTTAACATGTTTTCAACTTAAAAATCAAAGATTTCCATGGATGAAATTGGGTGATTTGGGTAAAACTTAGGTTTTTCAAAAATTGGGGTTTGAGTGGGTGATTGACCTCCGATTAGAGAGATTTTTCCATGGTTGGACTCGTGAGAGTACGAGGGTCCGGAAAATGTCAAATTTACCCGAATCCGAGATGCTGGCCTGAGGGGCGTTTTGGTCATTTTACCTAATTTCGCACCGTAACTTTGAATTAAATAGGGGAATCAGTTGTTTGAGATGTTATTTATGATATGAAATTTATTTAAATAGATTTGGGCCATTTGGATACGGATACCCGTGGCAAACGTGTGGTTTCGAGTTGATTTTTGAGCCGGTTCGAGGTAAGTGGCTTGTCTAACCTTGTGTCGGGGACCTTTCCCCTTTATGATGTGATATTTGGTAATTGATTGCCTTGTACGTCCGGTGACGAGCGCGTACTTGTGCTAATTGTTGAAAATCCGATTTTACTTTAATTATTTAGACTGAGTTTCTTTCTTACCTGCTTTATTCTACTTGCAATTCTAGCCTATGTTAGTTTAGAAAAGCATGCCTAGTTGACTTGAATTGCCTATTGCTTAAGTTGCTTTAATTGTACAACGTGAAGCATGTTAGGCTAGAACTACTTCTTGCTTTGTATTTTTGCACCCTATTTCTGAATGTCTTCTTGTTATGGCTGCGTATTTACTTTGGGACTACGGGACGGTATCCCGGGAGATCCCCCGTCATATTTACTTTGGGACTACGAGAGGGTATCCCGGGAGATCCCCCTGCATATTTACTGTAGGACTATGTGACGGTATCCCGGGAGATCCCCCTGCATATTTACTTTGGGACTACGGGATGGTATCCCGGGAGATCCCCCTGCATATTTACTTTAGGACTACGGGACGGTATCCCGGGAGATCCCCCTGCATATTTACTTTGGGACTACAGGACGGTATCCCGGGAGATCCCCCTGCATATTTACTTTGGGACTACGGGACGGTATCCCAGGCGATCCTTCGAAAATTCATATGATGGACTACGAGACGGTATCCTGGAAGATCCACTTGACAGCTGAGAAAAGGACTACAGGACGGTATCCTGGGAGATCCTCATTGTTACCATTGTTATTGAGCTGTACATATTCCGTGCTTACTCTGTTCTTGTAATTTTTGTTATTGCTTTGTTTGACCCGTCTTGTTTCACTGCTGTACTCATTATTACTGTTTGTTTCATGTTGTAAATTCCTATTATATTGTTTAACCTTAGTAGGGTCCTGACCTTCCTCATCACTACCCGACCGAGGTTAGGCTTGGCACTTAATGAGTAACGCTGTGGTGTACTCATGCCCCTTCTGCGCATCTTTTTCATGTGCAGATCCAGGTACCTCCACCCAGGCGCACTATTCCCGAGGTTGAGAGATCTAGCAGAGATTTTGAGGTACATCTGCCGCGTCCGCAGACCAGGAGTCTCTATCGTATTCCAGCTTTAGTGGAAAGATTTTCCTTCCTTTCAGTTGTTTAGACATTCTTGAGTTAGAGCACTGTAGTATATTTCTGGTAGCCTGTGTTTTCCCGTGAGTTTCCGGGTTTTGGGGTTATATTGTAGACTTTCGCAATATTTAGTTTTGGGTTGTATATGCCAAGCGGCATTTATGTATCCAATTTTTCTTTAGTTGTTCAATTTTAATTAATTATTCTGTAAGTTGTGTCATTTTTCCGCATTGTTAGGATTACCTAGTTATAGTGACTAGGTGCCATCACGACATGTTCGCGGAGGGCGAATTGGGGTCGTGACTAGTTGGTATCAGAGCTCTAGGTTCATAGGAGTCACGGAACACATGCCGGTTTATTAGAGTCTCACTGATCGATACGGAGACGTCTGTACTTATCTACAAGAGGCTATGTAACTGTTTAGGAAAAATCTTCACTTCATTGATTTCCTTGTCGTGCAATATTTTTGACATCAATTCTAAAACTGTCTTCTATTCTCTCACAGATGGTGAGGACACGTGCTACTCGGGACGATCAGGAACCCGTGCCCCTACTGCAGCCGTCAGAGGCCGGGGCCGAGGTAGAGGCCGAGGACACGCACGTGGGGCAGCGAGGGAACCTGTGCGAGCTGCCGCCGAGGTACCACCAGCAGATCCAACCGAGATTCAGGCACCTGACACGCCTACTACCATTACTACTCCAGCCCTTCAGGAGATGTTAGCTCAGTTCATGTCTATGTACACCACTCGGGCTCAGGCAGGGTTGCTTCCCCTTGCTGCAGCCACATCCCAGGCCGGGGGAGGAGCACAGACTCCCGTCGCCCGCACTCCTGAGCAGTGAGTGCATGTGGAGCAGGTCCCAAAGATCATTCCTGCACCGCCCGTAGTGCCAGTTCAGCCGGAGGATGGGTTAGCTGCTTTAGAGGACGAGCAGCGGAGACTTGATAGGTTCAAGAAGTATGATCCTCCTGGTATTCAGTGGGCTAGCATCAGATGATGCCTTGGAGTTTCTAGATGAGTGTCACTGTATTCTTCGCACTATGGGTATAGCCGGATCTAGTGGGGTTTCCTTTACTACCTTCCAGCTTCGCGGAACCGCCTATTATTGGTGGCGCTCATATGAGTTAAACAGTCGAGACGGGGCTGCTTCACTGACCTGGACCCAGTTCTCAGATATGCTCCTGAGAGAGTTTGTTCCTCAGAGCCTCAGGGACGCATGGCGCACAGAGTTTGAGCATTTGCGCCAGGGTGTTATGACAGTTTCAGAGTATGCCATCCGTTACACCAGATTAGCTAGGCATGCACCGGCTTTGGTTGCTATTGTCCATGAGAGCGTTCGCCGGTTCATTGAGGGTCTTATCCCACCCATCAGATCTAGCATGGCTCGAGAGTTGGAGATGGACATTCCTTATCAGCAGGTAGTGAGCATTTCTAGGAGGATCGAGGGTATGCTCACTAGGGAGCGAGAGGAGAGAGAGGCCAATAGGTCTCGAGAGTCGGGACACTACTCGGGTGCACGTACCCCAGTAGCAGGTCGACATGGTAGGGGTTATATGGTCCGCCCCGTTCATTCAGCCCTTCCAGAAGCCAGCGGTACCCCAGCTCCACCCAGGCCTCAGGAGCCTTACTATGTNATCCAGGCTCCACGTATTCTTATGTGTCTTCTTATTTTGCTCCACATTTGGGTATAGCCCGAGATTCTTTGAGTTCTCCTGTTTATGTTTCTACTTCCGTGGGGGATTCTCTTATTGTGGACTGCGTTTATCGGTCGTGTTTGGTTACTATTCGTGGTTTTGAGACCAGTGCGGATTTATTGTTACTCGATATGGTGGATTTTGATATTATCTTGGGCATGGATTGGTTGTTGCCCCCATTATGCTATTCTTGATTATCACGCCAAGACCGTGATGCTGGCTATGCCAGGTATTCCGTGTGTTGAGTGGAGTGGTACCTTAGATCACACTCCCAGTAGAGTTATCTCTTTCCTTAAAGCTCAGTGTATGGTTGAGAAGGGGTATGCCGCGTATTTGGCTTATGTGAGAGATGTCAGTATTGATACACCTTATGTTGATTCAGTTCCAGTGGTACGGTATTATCCCGATGTGTTTCCAGCTGATCTTCCGGGCATGCCGCCCGATAGAGACATTGATTTGTTGCAGGGCACTCAGCCCATTTCATTCCTCCGTACCGTATGGCTCCTCCTGAGCTGAAGGACTTGAAGGATCAGTTACAAGAATTGCTTGATAAGGGTTTTATTCGACCCAGTGTTTCACCTTGGGGTGCTCCTGTCTTGTTTGTGAAGAAAAAGGACGGCTCTATGCGCATGTGTATTGATTATCGCCAGTTGAACAGGGTTACAGTGAAGAGCCGTTATCCTTTGCCTCGTATTGATGATCTATTTGACCAGCTTCGGGGCGCATAGGTATTTTCTAAGATTGATTTGCGCTCAGGTTACCATCAGTTGAAGATTCGGAAGCCGAATATCTCGAAGACTGCTTTCAGGACTCGGTATGGCCATTACGAGTTTCTAGTTATGTCATTTGGGCTGACTAATGCCCCAGCAACATTTATGCATTTGATGCACAGTGTATTCAGGCCATATCTCGACTCGTTCATCATTGTTTTCATAGATGATATTCTTGTTTACTCCCGGAGTCGGGAAGATCATGTGCAGCACCTGAGGACAGTACTTCAGACCCTGAGAGAGAAGAAGTTGTATGCAAAGTTTGCAAAATGTAAGTTTTGGTTGAGTTCTGTGGCATTCTTGGGCCATGTAGTATCGAGTGAGGGCATTCGGGTGGATCCGAAGAAGGTGGAGGCCGTGCAGAGTTGGCCCAGGCCGTCCTCAGTTACGGAGATTCGCAGTTTCCTTGGCTTGGTGGGCTACTACCATCATTTTGTGGAAGGATTTTCATCGATTGCAGCCCCTATGACCAGATTGACCCTGGAGGGTTCTCTATTTCAGTGGACAGAGGAGTGTGAGGCGAGATTTTAGAAGCTCAAGATAGCTTTGACTACAACCCCAATCTTGATATTTCCTACTGGTTCGGGGTCTTATACAGTTTATTGTGATGCCTCGCGAGTCGGCGTTGGAGCGGTGTTGATGTAGGATGGTAGGGTGATTGCCTACGCGTCTAGACAGTTGAAGATACATGAGAAGAATTACCCTGTCCATGACCTTGAGTTAGCTGCCATTGTTCATGCCTTGAAGATCTGGCGTCATTATTTATATGGTGTTCCTTGTGAGATATTTACGGCTCACCGGAGTTTGCAGCACATATTCAGGCAGAGGAATCTAAATTTTCGCCAGCGTAGATGGTTAGAGTTGCTAAAGGACTATGACATCACTATATTATACCACCCGGGGAAGTCCAATGTGGTGGCCGGCGCCTTGAGTCGCCGGGCGGAGAGTTTGGGGAGTTTGTCATACCTTCATGCAGCTGAGAGGCCTCTAGCCCTAGATGTTCAGTCCTTAGCCAGTCAGTTCATGAGATTGGATCTTTCTGAGTCTTGCCGGATATTAGCTTGTGTGGTTTCTCGTTCTTCCTTATTCGATCGTATCAGGGAGCGGCAGTACAATGATCCTCATTTACTTGTCCTCAAGGACACGATCCAGCACGGTGATGCCAGGGATGTGACCATTGGAGATGACGGGGTATTGAGGATGCATGGTCGGATTTGTGTGCCCAATGTTGATGGGCTTCGGGAGTTGATTTTAGCTGAGGCCCACAGTTCGCGGTATTCCATACATTCGGGTACCACGAAGATGTACCAGGATCTGAGACAACACTATTGGTGGCGAAGAATGAAGAAGGATATAGCAAAGTTTGTAGCCAAGTGTCTCAACTATCAGCAGGTCAAATGTGAGCATCAGAGACCAGGAGGGTTACTTCAGCAGATTGAGCTTCCAAAGTGGAAGTGGGAGCGGGTCGCCGTGAACTTTGTGGTTGGACTTCCTCAGACTTTGAGGAAGCATGATGCTATTTGGGTGATTGTGGATCGGCTGACCAAATCAGCCCATTTCATTCCGGTACTAACTACTTATTCATCGGAGCAGTTGGCGGAGATTCATATTCGAGAGATTGTTCGTCTGCATGGTATTCCAGTTTCTATTATTTCAGACAGAGGTACTCAGTTCACTTCACGGTTCTGGAGAGCCGTTCAGCAGGAGTTAGGTACCAGGGTGGATTTGAGCACAACATTTCATCCCCAGACGGACGGACAGTCCGAGTGCACTATTTAGATTCTTGAGGATATGCTCCGTGCGTGTGTGATTGAGTTTGTAGGGTCTTGGGATCAGTTCTTGCCATTGGCAGATTTTGCTTACAACAACAGTTATCAGTCCAACATTCAGATGGCGCCGTATGAGGCTTTATATGGTAGGAGGTGTAGATCCCCGGTGGTTGGTTCGAGCCGGGTGAGGCCAGGCTATTGGGCACAGAGTTGGTTCAGGATGCATTGGAGAAGGTCAAGGTAATTCGGGATAGACTCCGTACAGCCCAGTCCAGACAGAAGAGTTATGTGGACCGGAAGGTTCGTGATCTTTCATACATGGTCGGAGAGCGGGTTCTGCTTCGGGTTTCGCCTATGAAGGGCGTTATGAGATTTGGGAAGAAAGGGAAGCTGAGTCCGAGGTTTATTGGCCCTTTTGATATATTGAGGCGTGTTGGGGAGGTTGCTTATGAGCTTACCTTACCTCCCAGCTTGGCAGGAGTTCATCCGATATTTCATGTTTCGATGCTCCGGAGGTATCACGGTGACCAGTATCATGTGTTGGATTTCAGTTCAGTCCAGTTGGACAAGGACTTGTCTTATGAGGAGGAGTCGGTAGCCATTCTAGACCGGTAGGTTCGTCAGTTGAGATCCAAGAGTTTCCCTTCTGTTCGTGTTCAGTGGAGAGGTCAGCCTCCTGAGGCATCGACCTGGGAGTTCGAGTCCGATATGCGCAGCCATTACCCTCATCTATTCCCCGACTCAGGTACTTCCTTCTTCTGTTCGTTCGAGGACGAGCGGTTGTTTTAGAGGTGGAGAATGTGACGACCCAAAGGGTCATCACTTGTGTTCTTACCCATTCTGTGCTTTCGAGGCCTTGTAAACCTCATCTAGGGTTGCCTCGATTTGCGTCTGCAGTCCGGGCGCGTAACCGGAAAGCTTAAATATGAAATTTTGTGAAAAATGTTAAGTTTTGATATTAAAATGAATAAATTTGACTTCGGTCAATATTTTGGGTAAACGGACCCAGACCCGTGATTTAAGGGTCCCAGAGGGTCGTAGAAAAATATGGGACTTGGGCGCATGCCCGGAATCGAATTCCGAGGTCCCAAGCCCGAGAAATGAATTTTTGAGTAAAATTGGTTTCCGAAAATATTTAAGGAAATTGAAAATGAAATCTGATTAGAAAGCGATGGTATCGGGACCGTATTTTGGTTCCGGCGCTCGGTACATGTCTTATATATGGTTTAAGTTCTTTCTGTAAAGTTTGGTTGAAAATGGATCTCGTTTGACGTGTTTTAGACTTAAAATGGAAAATTTGATGTTTTATGAAAATTGATAGAATTCATGAATTTTGAGGCTTAATCCGATGAATATGATGTTATTTTGGCGATTGATCGCACGGCTAAGTTCGTGGGATGTTTTTGAGGTAGTGTGTATATTTAGTTTGGAGCCCCGAGGGTTCGGGTGAGTTTTGGATAGGCCACCGATTTCATTTTTGGATTTGGAAATTTGTTGGTGTAACTGATCTGCAGGCTTCGCATTTGCGAAGCCAGCATCACAAATGCGAACTCGCAAATGCGAGCTACTCATCGCAAATGCGAAGGTGGGTCTGGGCAAGCCTGATCGCAAATGCGACCAAGAGGTTCGCAAATGCGAAAGGTGGTCGCAAATGCGACGTCTGCCATCACAAATGCGAAAGCTGGGAATTTCTGAAGGGTTTGAAATTGCGAACTCCAGTTCACAATTCCCATGCCAACCAGTGGCCTGCAATGCACTTAAAAAAAAAAAAATGACTCCATTTTCATATTTTCTAAAACTCAAACACCCTTAGGCGATTTTTCCAAGAACAAGACTCCTTCCAAATCATTTGTAAGTTGGTTTTACTCAATTCTTTCAATCATTAAGATCATTTAAAAAAAATTCAACTTAAAAATCAAATATTTCCATGGGTGAAATTGGGTGATTTGGGTAGAACTTAGGTTTTTCCAAAATTGGGGTTTGAGTGGGTGATTGACCTCCGATTAGAGAGATTTTTCCACGGCTGGACTCGTGAGAGTACGAGGGTCCGGAAAATGTCAAATTTATCCGAATCCGAGATGCTGGCCTGAGGGGCATTTTGGTCATTTTACCTAATTTCGCACCGTAACTTTGAATTAAATAGGGGAATTAGTTGCTTGAGATGTTATTTACGATATGAAATTTATTTAAATAAATTTGGGCCATTTGGAGTCGGATACCCGTGGCAAGCGTGTGGTTTCGAGTTGATTTTCGAGCCGGTTCGAGGTAAGTGGCTTGTCTAACCTTGTGTGGGAGACCTTTCCCCTTTAGGATGTGATATTTGGTAATTGAATGACTTGTACGTGAGGTGATGAGCGCGTACTTGTGCTAATTGTTGAAAATCCTATTTTACTTTAATTATTTAGACTGAGTTTCTTTCTTACCTGCTTTATTCTACTTGCAATTATAGCCTATGTTAGTTTAGAAAAGCATGCCTAGTTGACTTGAATTGCCTATTTGCTTAAGTTGCTTTAATTGTACAACGTGAAGCATGTTAGGCTAGAACTACTTCTTGCTTTGTATTTTTGCACCCTATTTCTGAATGTCTTCTTGTTGTGGCTGCGTATTTACTTTGGGACTACGGGACGGTATCCCGGGAGATCCCCCTGCATATTTACTTTGGGACTACGGGACGGTATCGCGGGAGATCCCCCTGCATATTTACTTTGGGACTACGGGATGGTATCCCGGGAGATCCTTCGGATATTCATATGATGGACTACGGGACGGTATCCCGGGAGATCCACTGGACAGTTGAGAAAAGGACTACAAGACGGTATCCTGGGAGATCCTCATTGTTACCATTGTTATTGAGCTGTACATATTTCGTGCTTACTCTGTTCTTGTGTTTTTGTTATTGCTTTGTTTGACCTGTCTTGTTTCACTGATGTACTCATTATTATTGTCTGTTTTCATGTTGTAAATTCCTATTATATTGTTTAACCTCAGTAGGGCCCTGACCTTCCTCGTCACTACCCGACCGAGGTTAGGCTTGGCACTTACTGAGTACCGCTGTGGTGTACTCATGCCCCTTCTGTGCATGTTTTTCATGTGCAGATCCAGGTACCTCCACCCAGGCGCACTATCCCCGAGGTTGAGAGATCTAGCAGAGACTTTCGAGGTACATCTGCCGCGTCCGCAGACCAGGAGTCTCTATCTTATTCCAGCTTTAGTGGAAAGCTTTTCCTTCCTTTCAGTTGTTTAGACATTCTGGAGTTAGAGCAGTGTAGTATATTTCTGTTAGCCTGTGTTTTTCCGTGAGTTTTCGGGTTTTGGGGTGATATTGTAGACTTCCGCAATATTTAGTTTTGGGTTGTATATGCCAAGCGGCATTTATGTATACAGTTTTTCTTTAGTTGTTCAGTTTTAATTAATTATTCCGTAAGTTGTGTCATTTTTCCGCATTGTTAGGCTTATCTAGTTATAGGGACTAGGTGACATCACGACATGTTCGCGGAGGGTGAATTGGGGTCGTGACTACTAGTGAATATGGGTGCAAGAATTTCAGGATTGATATTCATCTCAAAATAATTTGAGGATTGATGTGCTAGTGTGATGGCATGGCACTGAGTGGTAAGTTATTCTTCTTAGCTCATTTCGTGGCCAAATATTCTTTTCAGAGAAAATTATTTTTTATATATTGCGAACTCTTGAACTATAGGAAGATACAACAATTGGAAGAATATTTGTAGCATTAAACGCCAGTTGAAGTGAAACAGTGAAATGGTAGCCTTGGGATCAATTAGGATAGTTGGGTTGAATTGTCAACAGGTGAGCGCGAAGATGTATGAAGACTTGAGGCAACACTATTGATGTCACGATCCAAAATCCAACTAGCCATGATGACACCTAATTCAACTCGCTAGATAAGTCAATTAACAATAAACCAATAAGTAATGATAATATAACTGAACGACATCTTCCTACGTATGTGGCTACAAGTAGATGAAAACTTGATATACAAGTCTAAACTCACAACTTGCATACATCTGTGGTGATTTTTTTTAATTTATTGATTGCATATGAAATTTTCTTATTCTTAAGATGGATTGTTTACTGAAATATACAATAGCATCCAGAAACCACAAAGGTCCCTGGCACTCTTGTGGATAGTTCGATGTGCTGCCTATTTTTCCAACTCCAATCATATGAAAGGCAAGTACTAATTATTTAATTAGCTTAGCAATATTAGTTTGAAGGATACTGAGATGGTTAACCGATGAAGAGACAATCAAAAGAAACTAATCAAATAAAAATTCCACAACTCGAATGTTGAGATGTCACGTATGTTACTTCCTTCATTTTCAAACCTTTCACTTCTTTCCTTTAGGTTACATTAAATCCATCAACTTCTGTTCAATGCAATTGTTAGACCAAGTAACAGATTTATTTGTTAGAAGATTTGGAGCTTTCATTTATTTATGTAACCAGGTTGTCCAGTAACTTCTGTACAATGCCATTGTTAGATTATGCTAGTCATTTATAAGTTTTTCAGCAAATTTCTTTGTTTCATTGTTTCAGCATAGTAATGTGAAGACCGACTCTGCTTCACCCGTGGATGTAAAGAGTAACATCAAGTGACAACAATACAAATCATCAAGCAAGTACTTTGTACTTTGTATTTTTGTTTGTTATTTAGTAATATTATCATTGATTCCTAGAATTAAAATTTTGAAATAGGTATTTTAGCATTTATAACTGTCACTATTAAATGTTTTTTTTTAACCATTGAGTTCAAATTGTGGGGATTATAAATTCCCACAAATGTTTTTTTTAAAGACTGGAATCATATTATAGGGGTTACAAGCTGTCATTACTTGCCTGGAGAAACCGTCGCAAATTGAAATTTTATTTTGTGGCGGTCGTCGTGGAAGTTTTAGAAAACTGCTGCATAAACGTTCGTGGCGAACATAACTGTGGCGTTTTTTTAAACCGCCACAATTAATTTTGTGGAGGTCGAAAACCACCACAAATCGGCCAAAAAACCCCCACAAAATGAGCCTTTTTTTTGTAGTGAAACTTATTGCATTATTATTGTTATGATTATTACTGCTATCCTAGCTAGTGAAGTCTCATGTATATATATATATATATATGAAAGCGTCCTCAACTTATATTGCTTGAGATTGAGTCGGACTTTTTATTTTTTTTAATAATAACTGTGAAATAAACCGAATTAATCAATACACTTAAAGAGCACCTACGACTACAACCACATTCTAGGAAGGGTGTCATAATTCGCTAAGCCTAAAATTAAATAGAACAGCAAACACTTATTACAAAAGCTAGGAGATCAATGGTTGACATCTATAAGCTCTTCTTGCATGTTGTATATCCTCTAACCTAATTCTAGTTTCCTTTTGTATCTATGCAATTACAAAATCTGTATTTACTTCTTCCTCTTAAAGATCTTCTGGTTCCTGGCTTACCAAGTGTAATATACCATGGCTCCCCAACACTACTAGAAATCTGGAATTTTCCAACCATAAATTTGCGACCAAAGTTAGTCGGTCAAAAAAAGCGACCAAAGTTGGTCGCAAATGGTGAAAAAAATATTAAATATTTATTTTAAATAATTTACCAACCAAGGTTAGTTGGTATTTGGTCGGTAAAGTGGTCAAAATATTGACCGGGCTGGTCAGACTTGCTTGGTCAAAGAAACATTGACATTAGCGACCAACTTTGGTCGCTAATGTGGGACCCAGTTATGAAGTTTTAATAATTATATTATTATTTAAAATATTTTATAAAATATAAATATATCTTATTTAAAATTACTGACTATAGTTGGTCGGTTAATACAGGGTAAGCAAATAGCGACCAACTTTGATCGCTAATTTTTAATTTCTGGACAATTAGCGACCAAAGTTGGTCTGTTTTCTGTTCAACATTGGTCAAAATTAAAAATCACTTTTATATTTACTATCTAAATAATATAAATATAATTCATTAACACTTTTGTAATACAAGGGATGAATACACTAAAATATACTCTAACATGCTATATATGTAGTTAAAGTAGTACAACGAAGCGTGTTACATATATATATATATAGGTCGAGACGTTTTGTTTTTAATATTCAACGATGCATCTGAGTAGGTTATAAGTTGATGAATCAATTTACACTAATTAGGATCTTGACAAGTCTATCAATCCTTAAAAGAACCTAACCCGGGTTCTTTTAGGGATTGATAGACTTGTCAAGATCCTAATTAGTATATATAATTTATCATCAAATATATCTGTGTGTAAATTGATTCATCGACTTATAACCTACTCAGATGCATCGTTGAATATTAAAAACAAAACGTCTCGACTTATATCAATTAATCTGTTATAATTGATTCATCGACTTATAACCTAGTGATGAATGAATGTGATTCATTAACTTTGTTGTTAAATACAAATAATGGATACAGTAACACATACTATAACATGCTATATATGTAGTTAAAGTAACATGAAGTGTGTGTGTTATATATATACACACACTAACATATACTATAACAAGTTATATATATGTTATAGCATTACCGTGAAGTGTCTGTGTGTGTGTGTGTGTATATATACTTTGATAGCCATATATATATATATATATAAGAACATGAAGCGCTAGGAACACAAGGGCGGGTTCTTTTAGGGATTGATAGACTTATAAATTGATTCATCGACTTATAACCTACTCATATGCATCGTTGAATATTAAAAATAAAACGTCTGCCCTATATCTATTTAGTAAAAACAAAACGTCTCGACTTATATCGATTAATCTATGTCATGCATTATTAGTGATGAATGAAAGTAATCCATTAACTCTGTTATAATACAAATAATGAATACAGTAACATATACTATAACATGCTATAAATGTAGTTAAAGTAGCACGAAGTGTGTGTGCGTGTTATATATATACACACACTAACATATACTATAACAAGTTATATATACGTCTGACCTATATCTATTAATAGTAAAAACAAAACGTCTCGACTTATATACAATAAAATAATATTATATTGGTTTATCAATTGATTAATTATTCGTACGTAGTAATGTATAAGATTGATCATCAATTACAATATAGTGTACGCGTGTGTATGAAATTACTCATATACTTAAATATAACTTAAAAAATTCCTTTACATAGATGCTATTATAATCTATTAAAAGTAATTACCTAGTTAATATAATTTTTTTAAAAGATTATGCTTATAGTTTATAATTATTTATAATAATTGTAGTTAAATAAAATAAATATTTATAGCTAATAATAAAAAATTTTATAGCTTATAATATTTAAAAACCAAAAAAAAAAAAAAGAATTTAATTTTGTTTTTTTAGAAATAGCGACCAAAATGGTCGCTATTTGGTCAAACGGTCAAAACTTAATGTACCGACCAAAATAGCGACCAACTTGGTCGCTATTTTCTAAAAACAGACTAAAAAACGGGTTCCCCCCACCCCCCATTTCTCTTATTTTCATCCCAAAATTTCACAACTCTCTCTCAACACCTTCCCCTACCCTTCTGTCACGACCCGAATTTCCCATCGTCGGGATCGTGATGGCGCCTAACATTGAACCCGCTAGGCAAGCCAACGTTACCGGTTATTCTACATTATCTCTTTATTTATTTTTTTAGCAATTAGTTGGTGACATACAAGATCAGCGGAAATAAAAGTACGGAAGAAATATAATCTAACAACTTAATTAAATATTAAACACAATATCCATAATAACAACTCCCAGAACTTGGTGTCACAATTTCACGGACTATCTATGAATACTACAAATAAGGGGTTCGAACAAAAGTAAATACATCTGTTTCTAGAATATCTAGAACATAATACAAATGAAGTAGAAGGGGATGTCAAGGCCCGCGGACGCCTGCAGGACTACCTCGGGGTCTCCACTGGACTGAAGGCAACAACCTCGATCTATGGTCCGAAGGGTCCTACAGTAGGATCTGCACAAAAGTGCAGAGTGTAGCATCAGTACAACCGACCTCGTGTACTGAGTAAGTGTAGAGCCTAACCTCGGCGAAGTAGTGACGAGGCTAGGACACGACAACCAAAGTCAACCTGTGTAGTTTAACAATATACTGAGAAAAATAATACAACGAGAAATAGACAGTAAGCATAAGGGAAAAGGGGAACATACTGAGGGGAGGAAATATCAAATAATGAAAGTAACAAGGTAAGGCACAATTTAGATATCAATTTAAGCAACGGAATAGTAATACAAAAACAAGTGCACGACATCACCCTTCATGCTTTTACTCTCTTCCTCACCATCGGAATCAATATATTCGACACGGCATCACCCTTCGTGTTTTTACCTCACAATATCATAGCACGACATTATCCTTCGTGCATTATCTCTCATATCATGGCACGACATCACCCGTCGTACTTTTACAAATCACAATATTGGCACGACATCGCCCTTCGTGCATTAACATTCACTCAAAATATCAAGCACGGCATCACCCTTCGTGCTTTTACACTCTTCCTCGCCCAAACACATCAAATGATAGCAATTCAACAAGGAACAACATAACGGAGTAAACAGAAATAAACCATAACCTCCCGGCAAGGGAGTCAATAGTAGAATTAATACCATTCCAGCAAGGGAGTCAACAGCTATATCCAATCTCACTTAGTGCATAACTTCACATAAAAATCTTCGACTGGAACTAATACTCAACATATTCAATATCAAGGAATTTCCACCAACATGGATAACAATAAAGTGAACTCAAGTATTACTTAACGAAAAAAAACATAAATCACAATATTCGACTCACGGGCATGCTTGACACCAACGTATAGGTACTCGTCACCTCACCTATATGTTGAACACGATACTTACACATAGCAAATAGGACACAACAAACCTATTCCCTCAAGCTAAGGTTAATCCAAACACTACCTCAAATTTCACGACCAACTCAAGCCTCAATTACCGCTTTCCCTTTTGAATTCGACTCCAATCCACTCTTATCTAGACATATTCAACTCAATAACATCAATAAATGCTAAATAATTCAATCCCAAGGCTCAATTATAGGTTTTCCATCATTCTTCCCAAAAAGTCAAAAATCAACCCCGGGCCCGCTTAGTCAATACACGAGATTCGGACCAAAACCCGACCACCCATTCACCCACGAGCCCAAATATATAATTAGTTCCGAAATTCGACCACAAAATGAGGTCTAAATCCCAATTATTCAAAAAGCCTTAACTCTACCCAAATCCCCAATTGTCTACCCTTAAGAACATAATTTAGGCCTAGAAATCTAATGGGTGTTAATGGAAATTGAAGAAAACGAGTCTAAGAACACATACCTATGGTTTTGTGGTGAAATCCCTCTTCAAAAATCGCCCAAGTTCGAGTTTTAATGAAGAGTTATGAAATGTTGAAGAAAACCCATTTTTGCTACTGTTTTAAGAAGACTGGACACTTACTCTATGCGTTCGCGAGCCTTGGCCATGTTCGCATAGGCTTAATCCCCCAGGCCTACGCATTCGCGGACCACAGGCCGCGTTCGCACAACGTTATAGGCTACCCAGGGCCCCCCTATACTCTATGCGTTCGCGGCTACATGGGTGCGTTCGCTAGAGTAACTTTCCTATGCTCCGCGTTCGCACCCTGTACTATGCCTTCGCACAGTGTTACCCAGCCCTCTTCCCCGCGTGTGCATGGATACCCATGCATTTGCATAGGGTAAGTTTCCTGGACACCAGCAACAGCCACAAGACACCAGATTTTCTAAGTAAAAATCACCCCAACGCCTATCTGAAACCCACCCGAGCCCTCGGAGCTCCAAACCAAACATGTACACAACCTCAAAAACAACATACGGACTTACTCGTGCGATCAAATCGCCAAAATAACATCTTAAATAACGAATTGAGCATAGAAATCAAAGAAACATCTCAAAACTTTCAAAGTTTCAAATTTTACAAATACGGATCCGAATCGCGTCAAACGGCCTCCCGTCCATACCAAATTTTACAGACATATCATAATTATCATATTGAACATGTACCGGGCTCCAAAACTAAAATACGGGCCCGATACCATAAATTTCAAATATAACCAAATTTCCAAAAACTCTTATATTTTCAATAAAATAATTTCTTTCAAAAAATTATTTCTCGGGCTTGGGACCTCGGAACTCGATTCCGGGCATACGCCCAAGTCCCATATTTTCCTACGGACCCCCCAGGACCTCCAAATCACGGGTCCGGGTCCGTTTACCCAAAATATTGACCGAAGTCAACTTAAATTTAATTTTAAAGGCAAAACTAGCATTTTTCTCAGTTTTTCATGTAAAAGCTTCCCGGCTATACGCCCGGGATGTGCACGCAAAATGAGGTGAGATAAAAGGAGGTTTTCAAGGCCTCGAAACACCATTTTTGTCATGACCCCAAATCCTAACATGCTGTGATGGCGCCTATCGTGGAACTAGGCTAGCCGACCATCACCTTACTACGCATTTATTCAATTGTAAAAGTTCACAATTATATAATAAGCAGCAACCATAGCATAGAAATAATTTATTTAAGTCTTTAGCGTCCCAATAATAGTCTAACAACTCTAAACAAAACCTCCCAAGACTGGAGTCAAGAGTCATGAGCATCTAAGAATAAATAAATCTAACTCTACTAAATTATAATATATGTCTCTGAATCAAACGCTAAAACTAAATAAGGAAGGGAAATGGAGAAGCTGTGGACGCTGGACAGCTACCTCGCAATCCCGTATTTGCTGCTAACGAGCTGAGATAGCTACGGCTCCGGGCCGTCACCTGGATCTGTGCACAGAGGCACAGGGAGTAATGATGAGTACGTCAACTCAGTAGTAATAAAAATAAATCACAGTCTGAGAAATATAAAACACACAGTACAGATACACAAATTTCACAAAACCAGTAAAACACCAAGTCACCATGTAGTATTCATCAAATAATAAGTTCGAAATCGGTTTCAAAAATCCTTTGAAAACAAGTGTAATATCAGTATATCTCAGTAAAATTCTCAGTAGCACCAGTTTGAAAATGAAGTAAATCATAGTTCGAAAACTTAGTAAAATCCTCATAAAACTGCCCCTCGGGCCAAAATCATCTATCGTAACCATTGCCCGTCAGGCATCCTCACCATCACTCAGTATCAGCCCATCAGTCATCCTCGCAATCACTCAACATAAGCCCCGCGAGTATCACTCATTAGGTACCTGCGCTCACTGGGGGTGTGTACAGACTCCGGACGGGCTCCTACAGCCCAAGACCTATAACAAGCCACATCATGGCATTTCCTGCAGACCTGCTAGGCATGCCAGGTATAAGAAAGGACTCACACCCTTTATCAGCCATATGCTGAGCTTTTAAATAAGAAATCACTCTGCTAGGCACGTGCTCTATAGACCCTTTCCACTCAACTCTCGGAACTCCGGGCATTGTTAGAATCACGGTCTTAGCGTGACAATCAATGATAGCATGACATGGTGATAACTAATCCATGCCCAGAATTACATCAAAATAAACCATACTGAGTAACATCAAGTCCACTCGGGTCTCCAGACCCCCAATAGATATAAGACACGACCGATACACACGGTCCACAATAATAGTATCACCCACCGGAGTCGAAACATGAATAGGCGTAAATAAAGACTCACGGGGCATATTCAGAAAGTGGGAAAAATAATATGAAACATACGAGTACATGGAACCAGGGTCAAATAAAGCCAAAGCATCAGTGTGACAAACTGAAATAGTACCTGTAATCACCGCATTTGAGGCCATAGCATCAGGCCTAGCCGGAAGTGCATAGATACGTGGTTGACCTCCATCTGCTCCATCTCCCCCTTTAGGGAGGCCTCTAGCTGCCTGACCACCACCCCTAGCTTCCTGGGAAGGTGGTGAAGTAACTGGGGCTGAAACTGAGGGCTGAACCCTCTGCTGATATGGACTATTAGGACGATGGGGACACTGCCTCAACTCATGTCCGAACTCTCCACACTTATAAAAACTACCTGGGGCTGGAGATGAAAACTGATGAGAACCTCTGCCACCATGATAACCACCAGACGAACCTCACATAGAAGAACCATGATAAGATGATGCTCGGGTGGAGCTCTGAGATGGAAGGGAACTAAAAGATGAAAGCCCCTGATGAGAATTGTGAGGACCCTACCCCAATGATACACCACTGTAAGCTGGGTGAGCTGGTTGTGGAGGTCTAAATGGACGACCTCTACTAGGCTGAAATTGCCCTCTGGGAGCAGCACCACTGAAGCTACCTGATCCCCGAGGCCTCTTAGCCTCCCTCTCCTCACGCTCTTGCCTGCGAACCGACTCAATGTCCCGAGCTATATCAACAACCTACTCAAACGTGGCTCCAAACACCCTCTCTCTGGTCATCAAAAGCCGAAGCTGATACGTGATAACATCCATAAATCTCCTGATACGCTCCCTATCAGTGGGGACTAACTCCGAAGCATGTCTGGCCAACTCAGAAAACTTCATCTCGTACTGAGTAACTGACAACTCTCCCTGGCGCAGCTACTCAGTTTAGATTTCAAGAATCAATAGATTGGAACGAAAGAGTTCAAAAACATATAGATGTTTCCTAAGAGTTCTGCAGCCTCTCGAAGATAAGTACAGACGTCTCCGTACCGATCCCCAAGACTCTACTGAACCTGCTCATGACCGTTGAGTCCTATGTAACCTAGAGCTCTGATACCAACTTGTCACGACCCCAAATCCTAACAGGCCGTGATGGCGCCTATCGTGGAACTAGGCTAGCCGACTATCACCTTACTACGCATTTATTCAATTATATAATAAGCATCAACCATAGCATAGAAATAATTTATTTAAGTCTTTAGCGTCCCAGTAATAGTCTAACAACTCTAAACAAAACCTCCCAAGACTGGATTCAATAGTCATGAGCATCTAAGAATAAATAAATCTAACTCTACTAAATTATAATATATGTCTCTGAATCAAATGCTAAAACCAAATAAGGAAGGGAAATGGAGAAGTTGTGGACGCTGGACATCTACCTCGAAATCCTGTATCTGCTGCTAACGAACTGAGATAGCTATGGCTCCGGGTCGTCACCTGGATCTGTGCACAGAGGCACAGGGAGTAATGATGAGTATGTCAACTCAGTAGTAATGAAAATAAATCATAGTCTGAGAAATATCAAAAACATAGTACAGATACACAAATTTCACAAAACCAGTAAAACACCAAGTCACCATGTAGTATTTATCAAATAATAAGTTCGAAATCGGTTTCCAGAAATCCTTTGAAAACAAGTGTAATATCAGTATATCTCAGTAAAATTCTCAGTAGCACTAGTTTGAAAACGAAGTAAATCATAGTTCGAAAACTTAGTAAAATCCTCATAAAACTGCCCCTCGGGCCAAAATCATTTATCGTAACCATTGCTCGTCAGGCATCCTCACCATCACTCAATATCATCCCATCAGGCATCCTCACAGTCACTCAGTAACA
>ML407023.1:112169-163542 GCA_005239525.1 Nicotiana knightiana | reverse complement strand
CTCACAATTTTTGTGTTTCTCCTTCAGAGATAGTCTACGCCCTAGAGAAGCTCGGCCCAAAGGCGAAATGGCCACAAAAGATGAAGTCCGACCCAAACACTAGAAATTCAAACGCTCTATGTGAATTCCATCAGGAACGAGATCACAAGACTGAGGACTGCATTGCCTTGAGGCAGGACGTAGTGAACATGATCCACCAAGGGCATTTGAGAGAGCTGATGAGCGACCGAGGAAGAGCAAACTTCGCTCGTGGATGAGAACAGCATCAAGGCCCCCCGAAGCCGCCCTCCCCAACCCGCACAATCCAGATGATCATTGGCGGAGGAGAGGACGTGAAAATCAACAACGTGAAATTCACAACCACTCACAAGTTGAAGCGGTCGATCACCCACGAACGGTATGACGACCTCGAAGAAAGTATCATCTTCGATGAGTCGGATACCTACAGTTTGACTTTCCCTCACTATGATACCCTTGTTATTACTTAACACATTTCAAATACTGATGTAAAATGCATTATGGTAGATGACGGAAGCGGCAAGTACATTATTCACCCTCGAATCCTCACACGAATGAGACTCGAGGATAAGATAGTGCCACGTTGCATCACACTAACAGGTTTTAACAATGCAGTTGAGCGGACCTCCGTTGAAATCAAACTACCCGTTCTAGCCGGTGGTCACCCTGGAAACAATGTTCCACATCATGGACTAAGACACGGCGTATAACACCATCATAGAACGACTGTGGATACATGCCATGAGGGCCGTCCCATCCAGCCTATATCAGGTCGTCAAGTTTCCTACCTCGTGGGGAGTGTTCAGCATTCGCGGCGAATAGCGCACGACCCAAGAATTCTATCGCATCGCCCAAGACTACACGTACACCCAATAGTTGAAAGGAAAAGGAACATAAGCATAGAAATTAGCGAGGTCGAGGTCAGACGGTGACGAACAGAAAGACGTCATCAAAGACCCAAAGTCGTGGAAGCCATGGGATCAACTGTGGAAGATCTCGACCCCGTCCAGTTGGATAAAAACGACCACAACAAAAAAGCTTATATCGGCCACAAACTTCAAGAACCAGGTAAATTCCATCAATTTTTAACTAACAACGCAAACTTGTTTGCCTTCTTCCGTGCAGATATGCTAGGCATCCCTAAAGAAATAGCAACACACAAGTTGAATGTCGACCCAATCTATCCCCCATAATATATGATATCGTCTGCGAAGAGGTGGAAAACTTGCTTCCAAACGGCTCTATCAAGGAGTCGAAGTACCCCCAATGGGTCTCCAACGTGGTCATGGTGAAAAAGAAAAACAGGAAATGGTGCATGTGCGTAGACTTCACAGATCTGAACAAGGCATGTCCGAAAGATTCATTCCCACTGCCTCACATTGATCAACTCATCGACGCAACAGCAGGGCACGAGCTATTAAGTTTCTTGGACGCCTACTCGGGTTACAACCAAATCCTCATGGAAGAGGAGGACTAGGAAAAAACCACTTTCGTCACCCACCAAGGGACGTATTGCTATAGAGTTATGCCATTCGGATTGAAAAATGCAGGGGCGACCTATCAAAGGCTAGTAACCAAAATTTCCAAAGAACAGCTCGGCAAAACCATGGAAGTATATATAGATGATATGTTGCTCAAGTCGAAGAGAAAGGAAGACCACATCGACCATTTGAGGGAAGCCTTCGACATACTTAGACGATACGACATGAAACTGAACCCCGAGAAATGCGCCTCCGGCGTAACCTTAAGAAAATTCTTCGACTTTTTGGTGTCGTGGAGACGCATCAAGGTTAACCCCGACTAAATCAAGGATATAGAAGCAATACCAGAAAACTTGACCAGCAAGAAGCAGGTGCAGAAGCTGACCGGCCGTATAGCTGCCCTATCGAGGTTCATCTCATGATCCTCTGATAGATGCCACAAATTCTTCAGCGTACTCAAAAAGTACAACGGACTCCAATGGAATTTCGAGTGCATCAATGCACTGAGAGAACTAAAGGCGTACTTATCTTCGCCCTCGTTGCTTGCTAAGGCAGAACCTGGAGAGCGCCTCTTAATCCACCTGGTCGTGTCTGACACTGCAGTAAGCGCAGTCCTGGTCCGCGAAAGTAAGGGTACGCAATACCCAATCTACTACATTAGTAAAACCTTGGTCAACACCGAAACAAGGTTCATCTCATGATCCTCTAATAGATGCCACAAATTCTTCAGCGTACTCAAAAAGTACAACGGACTCCAATGGAATTTCGAGTGCATCAATGCACTGAGAGAACTAAAGGCGTACTTATCTTCGCCCTCGTTGCTTGCTAAGGCAGAACCTGGAGAGCGCCTCTTAATCCACCTGGTCGTGTCTGACACTGCAGTAAGCGC
This sequence comes from Nicotiana knightiana, assembly GCA_005239525.1. Taxonomy (NCBI): domain Eukaryota; kingdom Viridiplantae; phylum Streptophyta; class Magnoliopsida; order Solanales; family Solanaceae; genus Nicotiana; species Nicotiana knightiana. Next base: position 161,154 of record ML407023.1, on the reverse strand, counting down.
AGTCCTGGTCCGCGAAAGTAAGGGTACGCAATACCCAATCTACTACATTAGTAAAACCTTGGTCAACACCGAAACAAGGTTCATCTCATGATCCTCTAATAGATGCCACAAATTCTTCAGCGTACTCAAAAAGTACAACGGACTCCAATGGAATTTCGAGTGCATCAATGCACTGAGAGAACTAAAGGCGTACTTATCTTCGCCCTCGTTGCTTGCTAAGGCAGAACCTGGAGAGCGCCTCTTAATCCACCTGGCCGTGTCTGACACTGCAGTAAGCGCAGTCCTGGTCCGTGAAAATAAGGGTACGCAATACCCAATCTACTACATTAGTAAAACCTTGGTCAACACCGAAATGAGGTACTCTCACCTCGAAAAGCTAGCCCTGGCTTTCGTCGTAGCTTCACGAAAGCTTAGACTTTATTTCCAATGCCACCCCATCTCGGTGGTCATGATATAACCTATCAACTGCGAACATCGATAAATTCACAAGTACTTGCTGACTTCGTCACCGAATTCAGCGCTAAAATAATGCACGGGGTCAAAAGGGAAGCCACTAGTGCTTCCCCCAAGATACACGACCTATGGATTCTATACACTGATAGCGCCTCCAACGCGTCAGGATCTGGACTAGGACTCGTACTCGAGGTCCCGACAGGTGAGATAATCCGCCAGTCCATATGGTATCCCGATATGACAAACAACGAGGCCGAGTATGAGGCCGTGATTGCAGGATTAAAACTGGCCCTTAAATACGGAGCACGACGGGTAGTCCTTCGATGTGAATCACAACTCGTCATCAATCAAGTCACAGGGACTTTCCAAATCAAGGAACAAAGGCTAAAAAAATACCAGGCCGAGATCTGCAAACTACTGCCTGAGTTCGACGAATGCCAGCTTTACCAGATACCTTGAGCGCAGAACGTCGAGGCAGAAAGCCTCGCCAAATAGCGGTAGCCACTAAGAGCATAAACGGGAAAGAGAATGTGGTCACACTCCTCCACTCAAGCATCGACCAAATTGAGGTACGCACTATTGACCTAACTTGGGACTGGCGCAACCGTATCATTGCCTATCCGCAAGACGACGTGCTCCCAAACAACAAAAAAGAAGCCAAAAAGCTTCAAATGAAAACAGCCAGGTATAACATCGTCAACAACGACCTATACAAGATCACGTATGGTGGCCCCCTAGAAAAATGTCTGGGACCAAACCTGAAAAGGCGCGTCCTAGAAGAGGTCCACGAGGGCCATTGCGGGGCTCACACCTGCAATCCATCCCTAGTCAAATGTCTCATACGATCAGGGTACTACTGGACCATAATGAAAAAGGAAGCAGCTGACTTCGTTAAAAATGTGAACCATGCCAAAAGTACGCCCCCATGATCCACCAAGCAGGCGAACACCTCCACTCATTCATGTCGCCCTAGCCCTTCATCAAATGGGGAATGGATATCGTCAAACCCCTTCCCGCAGGACGAGGTAATGTACGATTTCTTTTGGTTTTAGCTGACTGCTTCTCTAAATGGGTGGAAGTAGGTGCATACGCCCAAATACACGAACAAGAAGTGATCGCCTTTATATGGAGGAACATTGTATGCCGCTTCGTCATCCCCAAAGAAATTAGTTGTGACAACGGACCTCAATTCACAGGGAAAAAGATCGTCAAGTTTTTTGAGAAATGGCACATCAAAATAATACTCTCCACACCATATCACCCCGTTGCCAATGAACAAGCTTAATCCTCCAACAAAATGATATTGAATATCATGAAAAAGAAACTCGAAAATGCTAAGGGACTGTGGCCAGAGGTGCTACTAGAAATGCTATGGGCATATCGCACCACGCCAAAGACAAGCACAGGGGAAACGCCATAATCTATGGGACCGATGTAGTGATATCGGTCGAGGTCATAGAACCAAGTCTAAGATATTCAAATGAAAGAGGGCCAAGAAACGATGAAAGAAGAAGGCAAGACCTCGACGAGGCCGAAGAATGAAGAGACATGGCTTACATAAGAATGGTATCCCAAAAACAACAGGTAGAGGTGTACTACAACAAAAAAGCCAAGGTCAGGTCACTCAAAGTCGGGGACTATGTAATCAAGGCCAAAACACAGGCGATCAAAGATCTACGGGAAGACAAATTGGGGACCAACTAGGATGGCCCATACAAAATTACGGCGGCAGTAATCAAAGGGTCGGTCCAACTAGAAACAATATAGGGAAAACTGCTATCAAACAATTGGAACGATAGCAATAAGAAGTTCTAGAACAGACAGCAAAAGTATTATCATTCCAAAAGACATCTTATAAGGGCCAAACAAGTACCCACAAAAGAAAACAAAAAAAAAAGAAGAAGAAAAGAAGAACAAAAATACAAAGCAAGTACACTATTCGGCCGCATCTCCCCCATCGCCATCATCACCACCACCCTTGCCATTGGAGTATTCATCATCATACCAAGCACCTGGCTCGAGCGCGTCCAAATAATCTTCATCATCACTTTCCCCGGGCGTACCGGGATCGTAGCCACAAGTGTCTCGAGTTGCACGTGCCTTAACACGAGCATCCTCAAATTCCGCCTAAGCCCCTAAATATATCTAGATGATCCTCAGCATGAACCCACTTCTTGTACAAATCCCGTGGAACGTTGGGATAAGTAGAAACATGGGAGGAAGACGGTTGAGCCAACTGATGCGCCTTCTCGGCCTTGAGGACGGTAATCTGCTCGTTCAAACCCAAGACCTCTGTCTCTATGCCACCAATCCGTTCTTCAAGTCTCGCCTCCTTAAGCGTAGACGTCTCCACTTGATTTGCCCGCTCAGACCCGAAGACACGGATGGAACCCGCTAAGGCCTACGCCTCCGCCATAGCAGTCGTTCTGGATTTCTCGGCTCTATCCAACTTTGTCGTTTTTGTGCGCAACTCATCATTCAAACTGTTGGCTCTAGCTTCACTCTCCACGAGCTCGGCCCGCAAGGAGGCCACCTGATCCTGAAGAATGACACACTCGTCCATAACCCCCTTGCTCACCTCGAGTTCGTCCTCTTTAGCTCTCAACGTCCCTTCGAGCTCATTACACCTCCCGATAGCTCTCACAAGCTCACCATCCTTCTGCCTCAGCTCATCATATTTCTGTTTCAGCTTTTCTCGGGGAGATTGGAACTGACCATCCTCACTGAGTATGCTGCTCAGTGTACAGTGCTTGGTACAATACTCCATATAATTAGACTCCATCCTTTTGTAGAGAGCCGCCCTCTTCTCCTCCCGATGGGCGCTCTCAATCTCAAGGATAAGGGTCTGATAATCAAGCAGAAAACAGTAAGCAAATATGAATAAACTAAAGGAAAGGAGAAGATACTAAAACACTAAAAAATACAACTTACTCGTAGGGCCATCCCAGCGATGCCTAATGACAGGTCCACATCCTTCAGTGCCTGCAGAGTCCTGTTCTCGGTGCCCGTGCAGAGGGAGGCCAAAGCTGGGACCACGCTCTCCGAGTTAACCAACAAATTATAATCCAAGGGGATGGTGATATTTCGGGTAGACCCCTCAGTTCTCACTTCTACCCGAGTGAACCTCTCCTCGAAGGTCTGCACTTCCTCGGGGTCAATATCAGAGCCGGACCCATCATCGTCCATTATGACCATCTTTCCTCTCCCGTCGGAGAAAGAAGATGCAGCCTTAGCAGCCCCTGACCGCCCTTCTCCCATGGCAGCCTTTGCTGCCTCCGACGGTCTCCCTTCCATGGAAACCTATGGTCGGGAAAAGTCCCCGCAACTGAACGACGCATCGATTCCAAGTCCACAATGACTTCCCTCTCGGGTGCGGCCGCGACCGTTGCCACTCCACCAGTTTCCACTCTCCGCCTTTTTAGCGGGGACGCCTCCTCTTCGCCGGGCGAAGACTCATATACAAGGTGCAGTACCAGACAGGCCGGAGTCTCCATTGGTGGAACAGCCGTCTGACGACCGGGTTCACTTAAAGACAGAGTCTGAGAAGAATTGTTCCGCATAGACTCGGCCAGCACGAGGCAACCGCCTGGAGAAATGCGGAAACAGGAGCCTACGCCTTTCTAGAAGCCCTCCGACCTAAGACCAAAGAGAAAAACTGTAAGTAAGAGAAGGAATGGAACTGCAATGAGGTCGAAGTATTTAAAAGACGAAATCCGACTTATTGGTCAAGGGCTTGGGTCCGAACCTCTAGTTGAAGCATGCCCAGTCGAGGATTCATACGGTGTGAGGCAAGACTTGGTCCACCTAGTCATTAATGTCGGTGACTAAAGAAGGGGGATGTTTCTCGACTACATGAAACGAAAAAAAAAGGATTAAGCCAAAAACCATGGAAAAAGGGAAAAGAACGTACTTCAATCAGCGAGAACACTTACGAACAAAATTCCAGTACTCAGGAAATCCACTAGGGCTCGCCACTAAGTGCTTGTTTTTTGACGAAGAATAATTTGAACCAAAACCAGCGATTCATCTTGTCGTCCATTCCTTCCACCAGTCCCTTGGTCCCGCGGTGGCGAAGGTGAATCACCGTGCCCCTATGGAAGCTTGGCGCGGAGATGTGCAATAAATGGTGGATAGAAATTCCACAGCCAGCCAGCTCCGCAAATTTTGTTAGCATAAGGAAGACCTTATAAATGTAGGGGGAGAGCTGGGTCGGCCAGACGCCATAATAACTACATAATTTCTCTGCCAACGGAGGAAGAGGGAGAGTGTAACCCACTTAGAACGGGTAGGCGTAAAACGCGCAGTACCCGGGCCGGTGGACCTGGATCACATCGTCCTCGACTGGAACCAGGTCAATGTGAGCAGGGATGTTGTATTTGTCTTGAGGGAGGCTATATGCTTCGCCTCCATCGCGGACCTCACAGGATCGGGGTCATGAGAAGGTTCGTTCGAGAAATCCAACCCGGAGCTTGGGTTACGAGGAATGACCTCCTCCACGGTGTGGAAGCTTTTGTCCTCCATAACAATAGATTCTCCTCCACTAGAAGACATGGCCACTGATAGCGGAGTTGAGTATGAGACCACCTCAGGAATAAGAGTTACGTTAGTCATCTTCTGCTAGTGTTTACATGGTGGAGCCGAAAATGTAGAAGGGATGGTGATGGTAGAAGTTGCATGAAGTATGAGCACAGGAAGAAGAAGAAGAAGCAAGGTGCAGGATTGAGAACTCAGAGAATGCAAAGATTTCTCTGAAAAGCCTCCTCCTCCTTATTTATGGATAATCATGGCGTTCGAATCGATGTGAACAACCGCCAGTGGCCCTAGAATCAAAACGACGGGGGCTCAAGGAACGATGAAATGCATCGAGAAGGTGCGCCAATGATGACGCATGCGACTGTGACGTCACCCTGCACCAACCTCAGTGACCACAGCTCTCAGAATGACACATCATCATCTCGATAACGATCACCCCTGCTCGACCACCACGTCCGAATATTTCCAGAATTGCTACTGATAAAGTTCACTTATTGAGGTCAACCAAAAGATGACCTCGATAAGTGGAGGGACTAATTGTATAGGTCAAAATCAGGCTGAGGAAATTCGGCATGGAGAGGTTATCAAGTGCGGGAATTGCAGCTCAACGTGGGCGGTTAGGCTGAGGTCGACCAGGGCCTGCCAATGAGGAACTGCCGAGCAAGCCATTAAGGCCGAGGTCGAGTATCGAAAAATGGGAATAACGGCTAGTATAGTCTTGGAACTATTAAAGGGAATATTATGTTGTACTTTTTAGGATTTTTGGGAATATCCCATATAAATAGAAAAAGAAAGGGGACAAAAAGCAGGTAATATTCACTCTGATAAAAACTCTTATGAAAAGTTGACTCTTGAGATATAATATAACACTTTACCTTTCCACAGTGATTTGATTTGTTGTTTATTCTACCCTTTCACGCATCAGATCCGAAAAAGTCTCGTATATTCCCATATCCGTTTGTCTTACATTGTTTTCATAGGGAATAATCATCCACATCATTCAATATTCGAGTGAATCCTTATTTTTATTTACATTTATTGTCATTTAATATATTTATTTCTCATTACTGTCCCACCATTCGTTCTTGATAGCTTCATTTAATACCCTCATAATTGGCTCTAAGCATTATTCGACGTTATTATATAAGCATGTGTTATATCTAAGATTTATTATATTTGACTAGAATTTTCCCTTCACCTTTCTTATTTTTTTAATTAGTTTAGCAAAAAGTTTCATACTTTTTGGTCAAACATAAGTCACCACTAAAAGACTTATTATTTTTGTATGTTTTGTTTTAAGTCCTTATATTTGTTTATGGGTTAGAGCACATGTTCTGTTTATGTTTAAGGAATATTATTGCAGATGTAGAAGTCTTTGTTTGTTTGTTTGAGTTTGAGCCTCTGTTTTGTATGTGCTTCGCCAAAGTTATGTGGGTGTCAATGTATTGCTTCAGGTTGGAGTCTTAAAGGGCATAACCTCATCTAGCTGAACTGCGAAGGTCACGAGACTTGATATTTGGCAGTGACACTCTTAATTGTTAATATCTCATCCTTTCTCTACATAGGAAAGCAATTGAAGTGACTGAATTGAACAAAGAAATGGAGAAATTTTATTTCCTTTTAGCTTATCAGAATACATTGATATTTTAGTAAATTGTTAAAATAAAACTTGAGAAATATTTACATAAACTTAACCATCATTTCACGATTATTCCCATCATCACAATCAATTACGACCATGTCCTACTGCCCACATTCTTGTTGTTATTTTATATCTTGAATTATTTTCTTGTATTTTTTAGGAAACCCATAATCCCTATAGGTTTAGCAAAACTCATTAACCTAATAGATTTGGGAAAGGAAAACCTATAGTCTTTGTCAAATTGGAAAACATTTCTCTTATATGTTTGGGACCTTTTGGGATCTATATATAGGGATTATAGTAGAGGATTTTAGAGATTGTACTGTGCTTTTCTTCTTATTTATAGTGGAAAACTCTCTCTGCTTTTGTCTCGAGGATTATGCTTAGCCGAACCTCGTTAAATCCTTATGTTTATTTTTCTTCTCTATTTACTTTGTGTGTGATTGTGTGCTAGTTAACCCATGATATTCTGCAATAATTGGTATCAGAGCAAGGTTCGGATTTCTACATATAATCTAGGGTTAAGATGTCTTCATCATCTTCAACAAAGTATGAAGTAGAAAATTTTGATAGGGGTTCTAGTTTCAGTCTATGGAAGATTAGGATGAAATCGTCCCTTGTATTACAAGGGTTATGGAAGGCAATTGATGAGGATTTTCCTGAAGAGATGAAAGAGACAGATAAGACAGACCTAAAGGAGAGGGCTTTGAGTGCGATCTTCATAAGTGTTATAGATAGCGTTCTCCGATAAATTATTGAAGAAACTTCTACAGCAATGGAATGGAAGAAGCTGGAAAATCTATATTCTAAGAAATCGCTGACAAATCGCCTCTACCTGAAAAAGAGGTTATGCAATCTCCGTATGAATGAAGGTACACCTGTTGAAACTCACCTGATGAGTTTAGTTCAATTATAATGGACCTGAAGAATGTGGATATCAAAATTGAGAGTCAGGATCAGGCTTGATGGTGTTATGTTCTTTATCATCGTCTTATGATACTTTTGCCGATACACTGCTATATGGGAAAGACAACATTTCACTGGAAGATGTTAGTAATACACTAAAATATAAAGAGTTGAAAAAGAGCTTTTCAGACTGCAGAATTGAGGGCGAGGGTCTTGTGATTAGAGAAAGAACACAACAAAAGAACTTTAACAGGAAAAAGGCAACCGCCAAATCAAAGTCTAGAGCAAAGAAGCAATATATTTATGAGTAGGAGGAGAAAGGTCACTACAAGAGAGATTTTCCTAAGTTGAAGGCGAAAAAAGGGAAGCAGAAAATAGATAATTCGGCAAATGTTGTTGACACTGGCAATAATTCTGATGATAGTGACTATGTAGGTAAAGTATGTGCTGTGAGTTCTAGTCATGGGCAGAATTCTTGGGTTCTTGATTCTGGTGCTACTTTTCACATGTGTCCACACAAGAATTAGTTTGCAACTTACAAGCAAATGAGTGGGACTGTCTACATGGGAGATGATAATCTATTACCAGTAGAGGGGGTTGGTAACATCAAATTGAGAATGTTCGACGGAATTATCAGAAACATTGAGTGTTAGCATGTTCCTCGGATAAAGAGAAATTTGATTTCTCTTTCGACTTTGGATGATCAAGGGTATAATTTTTACTTTGAGAATGGAATACTTAAAGTGTGTAAAGGCTCCATGGTACTCATGAAGGGTAAACTACATTCTAAATTGTATCATCTTCAGGCCAGTGTAGTTGAAGAGGAAGTTGTTGTAGTTTTTGGGAAAAGTAATCTGAATCAGTATCAGTTGTGGCACTTGCGACTTGGATATATGAGTGATAATGGATTGTCTTTGTTGAGTAAGCAGAATTTGCCTAATGGGTACAAAAATCAAGTTTTGAATTTTTGTGAGCATTGTGTGTTTGGTAAACAGACAAGGGAAAAGTTCAGCAAGAGAGCACAAGACCAAAGACAAGTTAGATTATATACACTAAGACTTGTGGGGTCTAAACAGAGTTCCCTCCAAGAGTGGTGCCAGGTATTTTATGACTTTGTTTGATGATTACTCAAGGATGGTGTGGGTATATTTTTTGAAAACAAAAGATGAGGCATTTTCGACATTTGTTAAATGGAAGACGATGGTTGAGAGGCAGATGGAAAGAAAAGTTAAGCGTCTTCAAACTGACAATGGGTTAGAATTTTGCAATTCTGAGTTTGATAATTCTTGTAGCATAGAGGGGATAGTGAGACACCGCACTTGTGTCGGAACACCATAACAAAATTATGTTGCATAACGTATGAACAGAACGATTTGTGATAGGGCATGAAGCATGATTTCACACTCATGTGTTAGCAAATATTTTTGGGTTGAAGCAATCAATACAACTTGTTATTTGGTCAACATATCTCCATCCATATCTATTTAGTTCAAAACTCCTTTTGAGGTATGATCCAGTTCGCCTTCTGATTGTTCAAATTTAAGGATATTTAGTTTTCCTGCTTATGCTCACGCGAGGGATGGAAAACTTGAGTTGAGGGAGAAGAAGTGCATATTTCTAGGGTATGCAACTGGAATGAAAGGTTATAGGTTTGTGGTGCATAGATCAAAAGACTCCAGGGCTAATTATTAGTAGGGATGTAACATTCAATGAATCTGCTCAGAGGGAGAAGGCAATAGCAGAAACAGATTGGGGTGTCAGTGACCGCATAGAGCTAGAAATTGAATCTCCACTAGCTCAGCCCAGTAGTTCTAAAGTAGAGGAAGTGGAGGATGTGCAAAATATTGATCAAGATGATAATGTTAATGCACCTGCGCAACAACAACCATATAGAATTCCAACAGGCAAAGAGAAGAGAGTGATCAAGAAACCGCAAGGGTTTGCAAACATAGTTGATGGAATCTTCTTGGATATACGAATCCAGTGGGATTTGCTTTGGCAGTTACAGAGACCGTTGATGCATTTGGGTGTTATAGCTACTCAGAAGCTATTCAGAGTACATAATCAAATCGACGGATTAGTGCTATGGCTAAAGAGATTGAGTCTCTTAACAATTTTAGGCATTTCCTAGACTTGGTTGATTTGTGCGAAAATGGATAGAGCCCTTGCGAGGGCTGAGGGCAAGGTAGAGAGACATTTTTCATGTTGATGAAGAAAATTCAATCCAAGGGGAAGATTTGTTATTTTGTAGCTTGAATTATTTCCTTGTATTTTTTAGGAAAGGCATAATCCCTATAGGTGTAGGAAAACCCATTGACCTAATAGATTTGGGAAAGGAAAACCTATAGTCCTCGTCAAATTGGGAAACCTTTCTCTTATATATTTGGGACCTTTTGGGATCTATATATAGGGGTTTTAGTTGGGGATTCTAGAGATTGTACTGTACTTTTCTTCTTATTCATCGTGAAAAACTCTCTCTGCTTTTATCCCGAGGATTAGGCTTAGTCGAACCTCATTAAATTCTTGTGTTGATTTTTCTTCTTTATTTGCTTTGTGTGTGATTGTGTGCTAGTTAACCTGTATGTAGAGCTTCAAACCGAATAAGAAATACCATAGTGAAAGCATATCGAACCGAACAAGAAATACCGAACTAACTTTGATAAGATATTTGGTACATATAATTGATAAACTGAATACCGAAATACCAAACCAATGTTCTTACACACTGAACCTAAGTACGAACGCCCACCCCTACTTTCAATTATGTTTTTAAAATAAATATTCTTCTTATTTTATTTATATCTACTTTTCTTCCTCAGTTTTCACCATTCTTCCTTATTTTTTCACATTTATTATTTATTTTTCACATTCTCCATCATCTTTTTGTTTTGCATTTTTGCTTCAGTTCTCCATACGAGTTCCCTCTAAATTTTCTCTCACTCTTGTTTCCTCTAAAATGATTTATTCTTTTTCTTGTTTTAGTCTTCTTTCATATCATATACTTGTTGTTGAAAGAACTCTCATTTAAATTTTCTTATTAAATCCAACACCTTGTAGATAATAAAGTTGAATCGCTTGAATCTTGTTTGTGTAATCTTGAATTAGAGAATGTAGTTGCCGGCCAATTGGTTTCTTATATGCGAAATTTGTGTATTATTGTTTATGGATATAAGATGATTTTTAATAAATGCAACGCTATATGCTTTCATTTATTTTTTTATTATGTTGCAAAGTGAATATAAATAAGGAGTTATTCAATTGGAGTCTAGCACAAAGCAAAATCATAATTAAACCTAAAACTAACAAGTTACATTAGATACTATTTTATTAGCTAAAACTCCTACAATTAGTCGGTCATCCGAGAGTAACACATCATGAATAAACTACAAAAAAAAATTTAGTACAAACCATAAGTTAGTTAGATGCACCTCTAAGAATTCAATATGAGATTTTAATATATATATATATATATATATATATATATATATATATATATAGAGAGAGAGAGAGAGAGAGAGAGAGTTTTGTGAGTTTTGGTGATACCGGATAGTTTAAGTAGGTAACTGACAAAAAAAATATACTTTAGGGGGATTTTAGGCTGAGTTAAATAGCAATGTGTAGTGCCACATGACACGTGTTTTAGATGATTAGGAGCATGTACTAGACACACCTCTAAGAATGCAACGAGGTGGTTTTAATATGAAAGACAATATAGTTCAAGGGGTTTTGGAGACACCGAATAATTTAAGTAGAAAATTGACAAAAACACAATAGTTTAGGGGTATTCTATGGTATTAACTCCGGGGGCGGAACCACAGTGTAAATCGTGGTTCACGTGAACCCGTGGTCCTCCGACGATATCAAATATATTATGTACATAATTTGCGAAAAATGACTTATCATTACTTGATGACACCCATGGTCAAAAAAGGCAAAGTGGTTCACTGATTTTGACCGCGTATTTCTTTCTAACTTAAGTTCATGAAATCAAATCACTTCAAAATTACTGCTTTAATTTCTTATTCTTAAGTCTTTTTTTTTTTTTTTTAATTGACAGTAACACATCCTTTTATTTTAATTTTTCTGAAGTATCAATAGTGCCCTGAATCACCCTCGGATTAACTTCTCTTTTTATCTTTATGGCTTTTTATTTTATCTCTTACTACGGTTATGCATTCATATGATATGAAGCGGAGTCAAATGTAGAGCTCAGATTGTCAGCTGATAACTATGTTGTCACACTGTCTTCATCTTCTACTATTGATTTTCGTCGTTATTTAGGATATATGCTCTATTATTAATAATTTCAACAAACAATAGTGAAGCCTTGATTTGAAACTTATTTCTAAAGTTGCCATCAATATTAATTCATAGTTCATTGTAATAGCTGATTTCATAATATAAAATCTAATCAAAAGTTATTAAATTCGTGAGACCTATAGTTAATACACTAGCTTCGCCCATAATATAACCAGTAATTTATATTTGTAGAGAAAGACAAAGGGAAATCTCTTTTTCGTTCCTTCAAAGGGAAAATCAGGGATAGGATCCTACTAGTTAATAACATGATTGTGAGGCCATACGCGACAAATAAGAAGGATAGAGACAGCCGACAGGGTAATGAGAAAAGGGAATGAAGAAGTAATTTTTTTTTTTGGTTTTTTTATTCGGTATTCGGTATCTACATTAGGGCCCGATTAAATCCGGATTCGTGCTAGAAAGTCCCACATTGGGAGGTAAAGCGTTCCCTAACTAACCCGATTTCATACACAAAGACTCGAACCCGAGACCTCTGGTTAAGGATGAAGGAGTACTTATCACTCCACCACAATCCTTGTTGGTATCGAAGAAATAAGTTGGAAATGGTCCTAGCACCTCCTATTTGTTATAATAATATAATAAATCCTCATCTATAAGATATTCAAAGAATATTTTTATATCATTACAAAAAGATAACGAGTTTAGAGATATTTCGTATTTCCTGACTTAAAATTTTGAGTTCACGTTTATATTACTCATGTTTGTTAATTAATTCAATATTAAAGAATGCTTCGTTTAATTAAAGCTTCTCAATAAAATTGTCAATTCAACTAAATTTTTTTCAACGTAAGTAAAGTTGTTGTAATTAATTAACCATTCATCAATCTCGCCGCCAAATTCAATTGCTACGCACAGGTGATCCATAAATGCAAAAGCACGGAAAGACTTGTTAAAATAATGCTAACGTTGGGAGGACGGAATTAAAAACCAATAAATTGAACTACACTCCGCCAAACCAAATCGCCACCTTTCAATAACCTCTTTTCCCTAGCTATCATTCAATTATGACATTCTTTAAACCTTGAAATCCCATCCTTAAAACACCTTATTTTTGTGCCTCATCACGAAAATAATGTAAGATATATACATATTCTTTACTTAATTTTCTTTTAGTTTTTAACATGCTCACAAACAATTCAAGCATACACATGCACCCACTGCAAATATGTTAAAGACAACCCACTGCGTATACTATGTTGGATCTGCGTTTTTCTGCCTTTCGCAGGGCGAAGCTACATGTTTTAAAGGTGGTCAATTGACCAACGTTCTCTGAAAAACTACACTTCCTATATATATAAAATATTAGGTTTTAATAATATATAACATATATTAAATACTCTTTACTTCTTGATTGTTTTTATGTGAAGGCGATAATTTAAATAGCGACGTGGTTCAAGATTGAGATATGTGAATCAATGTAAAATAAAATCCAAATCTTTGCGACCAAACTTGTATTTGGTCAAAGTTCCATTATCCAGTCCTTATAGCAAGAATTTTCTCGACACAAAACAAAGCTAGACGCATCCAATTTGCTAGTCTACTTTAGCCTTCTTATACTGTCAGAAGAAATCATCTTTATCCTTTGTGCAAGACAATATAATACACTATTTGCTGGTCTATGTCCATACCAAAAAGGTAAAAATATCTGGTGACTTTCTTTAATTTAACTGTCACTTCTTTTGATCCAAATTATATCTATCCAACCGAAACGAAGAAAACTTTCATGGAAGTATAAAGAAAGGACATGACCTAAGATTGTCTGTCACAGACCCAAATACCTAAGTTTAAGGTTCCATTCATGGGATTGACCAAAAAAAAGATATTTACATCACAAGAAAGGTCCTTGCACTAACAAGTACGAGGTAAAACAACAAGCATTTCAAGAACAATAGCAAAGCCAATTGTACTGGAGCAAAAAGGAGGGGGTCATCATCCTTTTTTTTTCTTTTTCTCTGATAAAGAGGGGATGGTTCAACTAAATCAAGAAAATAAAAAGCTGACAGACAAATTAGAGAAAATATCATTGCAGTATTCTTGATTTGTGCTTATCATTCTTGCGCAGGGTCATCTTTAGGACATTCGATAAAATTGGAACGACACAGAGAAAAGATCAGTAGAGTTTTCTACCAAAGGGTTCTTGATCTCTTGAAAGAAGTGGACGGTGGGCTAATCTGTGGAACAGCAAAAGAATTGTCATCTCTCCACTTTCTACTGGACTTGATGATATTGACTTCTCTTGAGTCCTTGACCCCAATTTGCCCACCAAAGTTCAAATTTGAAGGAGATACAAATTGGGTCTGAGCCTGCTGCTTTGACTGCAGATGAGGAGGGGATTGAGGGACCCAAACACCAACATTTTGTGGGGGAAAAGAACTCATATGGCTCTCAAGATCCGTATCCCAAAATGACAACATATCCTCATCACCAATCTACCAATGACCCAAAAAAGAAAAGAAAAAAGATCAGAATAATTGCATTATATGTTACACTTACTTGACCTTAAGGAAAAAAAGGAGTTCATTACATACACGCCGAAAGTGTAAAGAATTATTTTAAACTATTGAGTCACCAAAAAATATGTACAAGTGAGATTGTTAACCTTAAAATAAGACAAATTACATACGACAATAAGTAAAGATGATTTGATAGTGTAAAATTTCTTTATACTGCCGAGGTATATAAATTAGGTGCCGGAAAATGCAGAAAAGACTAAAGGAGGATATATACAAACCTTAGAAGAACCATTAGGAGTAGAACAATCAAGAAAATCTTCAACATGCCAACCAGGCAACATCTGTAAGTACTCTGATATACTGCTTGTTAAGTTATCTCCCCCAACATTCACCAATAGAGAATTACATCCACCAACTTTATCTTTAACAACTTTCACTGCTTCAACAGCTGCTGCCTTGGTAATGCTAGTGATTGTGGAGGAAACAGAAGCAGCTAAAGGCTTATTTGTGGGGTTTTGAGACTTGAAACTTGAAGCAGAGGAAGCTGCTGATGCAGATGGTGTAGAAGAGTAGAGAGCAGAATTTGCTGAGAGCTTAATACCAGTAAGAAGGTATCTATAATGCTTTTGAGTGTGCTCATTTGCTTTGTGTATTGATAGATCACACTCTCTACATAGAATAGCCCTGTCTTGTTGACAAAATAAGATAGCCCTCCTTTCCTGTGAATACACAACAAAAACCCCATCATCAAAAAAGTCAAATCAAACAACAACTCATTCAACACCTTAATTAAAGAGACTAGCAACTAATTTAACCCTCCCCAAAAAAAAAAAGAAACTCTCCAAATATGATGATTGTTTTATTTAGAAGAATATTCTTTTTCTCATGTACCGAGTTTGTCACGATCCAAAATTAGAGGGATGCCAGTGTGGTTTAGGAAACCCTTAACCAATGACGAAGTTAGGAAATTCAATAAGGGTGCCAGTGGGCTATGCAAGGATGTTCAAAGTCTATTTTTACACTGTATATATAAGGCAAAATCTATTTTTTACCTTTATATATTATGTTTTGAATCCGCTTGACACAGTCCAAAAGCATAGCTTAGTGATCAAGGGGGTTCAAAAACTTTGTAAGGTCATTGATTCAATTCTGACTAGCTACAATCTTTTTAAACTTTTTTCTTTTTTGAAACTGACTCCACCACCGCAATAAACCTTTTGGGAGAAGAAGAATTTTAAGTGAAATTTACTAGTAGGTGATTTCTTCTTATCCGTCTGAATCTTCATTAATGGTATATATATCGATGAAGTAGTTAAGGTGCGCGGAAGCTTACTTGGACACCATACACAGTTATAGAAAAGAATAAACAAGAAATTTGAGATCAAGCTCTAAAAATAAGCATACCTGACAAATATCACATAAAGGGAATTGTTTAGGAGAAGGTTGGAGAAGAGAGAAGCGGTGATGTTTGCTAGCAAGTTTGTTGACATGGTGGACACGATGGTCACAAGCTTCACAAAGAGCAGCTTCATCTGCTGTACAAAATACAGAAGCTTCATTCTTGTTACAGACATCACACTGTATCTTCATTTGATTACAATTATAGCCACTTTCTTGTGGATCAAGATTGTATAACGTAACTATGAAGTTCAAGAGGATAAGGAGGTTGCCAGAACAAAGGAGAAAGCGAGAAAGGTCGAGAAATGAAGGAGTGTTTAAGAAAGGAAAGTTGAGAAGAGAGAGAGAGAGAAGATGAGGGATTATTTTATTATACTAACTAGTACTATAATTAGAAATAATGTATTTAAACAGTTAAAACGTTGAAATTACGAATTCAAACAGGAAAGCCAAATTCTATGTTTCTGTTAAAAATATTCACTTATTTTCTAGTAATAATTTATTCAGAACTCTAAAAGCTATTTTTTTATATAACAAACTGATAAATTCAAAATATTAAATCTGCCTGTGCGAGAAAATACTTTTTTTGCAATAGGTAGAATTAGAAAAAAAATTAGGTGTGTCGAAATTTCAAATGTGGATTTTGTTTTTTTGAAGTCAAAGTAGAAGGAAGCTTGCTCTTTTTTCTTCGTAAAAATGCAATGCATTTCTATTTTTATCTGGGAACGAACTTCCAGATAACATGGGAATATTCTAATTGATATTTTTAGAAAGCTATAATAAATTACTTGGGAGAGGCAAAACTACACCTAACTGACACTTGTGTTGTTTTAGAATTAAAGTGATACAGAAGACTCTTGTATCTCAACCCAACTTATTGATATAAGGTATATCTTAAAAATTATACGGGGTGTCTTATTTGGTCGTCTCCATTTAACTTATGCCTATTTTTTTAAAATTTTTAATTTATACCCATAATAACTTCAGTCTCCTTTCTCCTTTTTCTTCTTCTTCTTCTTCTTCTTCTTTTTCTTCTTCTTCTTCTTCTTCTTCTTCTTCTTCTTCTTCTCCTCCTTTCTTCTTCTGCTGTTGGTGCTGCTATGGAACTTCAGTTCATGGGATGATTGTCATAAATATGTTTATCAGAGCTGAAGTTCGCCGGTTACAAAAACAAAAACTTCAGCTCTAGAGCTGGAGTTCGCCAGTTACAAAAACAAAAACTTCACTAGAGCTGAAGTTCGTTAGTTACAAAACAAAAACTTCAACTCTAGAGCTGAAGTTGGTCAGTTACAAAACAAAAATTTCGCCAGTTACAACACAAAAACTTCAGCAATTACAAACAAAAACTTTGCGTTAAGACGTGCACAATTTAAACAAAAACTTAAGTAAATAGAGAACAAAACTTCAGCTACTATGCTTAAGTTCATCAATTACAAACAAAAATTTCAGCACACTTTGTTCAGCACACTTGCTACTTCAGACTTGTCTACTAGAATGCTGAAGTTTTGCGTGATTGCATTTACTACTTCAGCCCCGTATGCTGAAGTTATGCGAAAAAGCGGGTACACTTACAATTTTTTTTGCAAAGCGGACACAAGTTAAAATGTGACACAAAAAGCGGGTATAGATGCAAATGCTCCGGTATATCAGGTATACTTTCTAACTGGGTGGGTGGACGTCCGTATAGTTCAGATTGGATATGAAAATTTCGGTTTGGATTTTCGATTTTTGGATTGAAGAAATGATAATCCAAATAAGCTCGGATTGGATCGGATTTTTTAAGTTCGGTTTCGGAATAATTGGTTTGGATATTTTAAATTTTCAATTTTGAGCTTATAAGTTGAGATGTTTCTTCTTTTTACAAAAATAAATATCCAAATAAAATACTCATGTTAAATTGCCTGAAAAGTTCCTCATTCTCACCGTAGTCATCCAAATAAAGTATTCAAGTAGTAAACTAATTATAAAAAAAATACAACAAAGACATTAATACGGCCGATAAGAAGTAGCAATAATAAAACCATATCCAAATAGAAAGTATTCTAACAGTAACTTAGTAATTATTATTAAATATATGAGATAGTATCTAATGGGTAAGCTATTGAACTTATTATCGTTCACATATGAATAATGGACTAAAAATAAAGTATAAAAATTTCGGATTTTCGGATTTCCAAATATCTGAAATACCAAATCCAATATCCATTCTAAAATTCAAAATTTTAAAAATTAAATCCAAAATCCAATCCCTAATCCGAAAGTCCAAACCAAAAAGTTCAAAAAGTTCGAATTTCGTATTTACCCAAACTATGCTCAACCCTAGTATTGGCAAACTAATTAAATTTGACAGTGAATATGAATTGTTAGACAAAGTCACAGACTAAGTATTATGTACTGAACCAAGGAGAAAGGACATCAAAATGAGAAATGTACCATACCATAAACATTACACTCTAGTAAATTGGCTTTTTCCTCTTCATAGTAGCATAAGAAAAATAGTCTTGAGTAATTAAATGGGGCATATCTACCTAAAGGGATATCCGAATCTAGATATGATAGTAACTTCTCAACTTCCTAAAAGATTATAAACTATTTAAATGGTATCCTAAAAATGTTTACAAGTAAACTCATTAATTTAACTCTGTTAGATCAGATTTATCAAATAGTAGTCTTACAAATATCCTAGTCACCCTTATTTATTGGACAGATAAACAAGCTGCAAATGAACTTTAAAAACAAAATATCTCGTAAAAGTAGGACATAGAAACGAGCAAATAATAAGGAAAGTACTTCCACTAATATTTTTATATTCTTATTTAATGTGTAACATGGGTGGGAAGCATGGGATGCTCTTAAAAGCAATCACAACTATGTAGCAAATACATGTATTTAATGGCCCAAGGAACGAATAGAACAGTGCCAGCGAGGATTCTGGAGTTGTTTGTGTCAGCGCATGGGCGACCAATAACTCTTCTTTTTAATTTGGCGAACCAAAAATTTAGACATTATGAATTTCTAAGTTAAATAAAGTAAATTTTAAAATGTGTATATAATTTTTTTTTTTGACAGCCCGCTCATTCTCTGTAGTAACTTGTAGGCATATTAGGGTAACAAATTCGTATTAAGTGATAGAAGATGAGTGTGCTTAGTCCCACCTTAAAGTGATAGAAGAAAGTGAAGAATTTTATAAGGCATAACACAAGTTCACATGGTACGTTCATTTTTTTGTTCGATACTGACGTAGCCCAAGAAACGAATTTGTGAGGTCTGTTGGGCGAAAGCAGACAATATGTATCATGCGCTTGGGCTGTGATATAGATGGTATCAAAGCGGAATACTTCCTTAGCACGATGGTGCTACAAACCTCAATAAGGATACTAAATCCCCAAGGGGGTATATGTGACGCCCATGCCAGAGGGCATCATGGGTGTGGCATCATGAGTCGAGGAGGGCGGTTATTAAAGGACTGGTAGGCTTCTAGACTAACAAACTTCTAGAAAAAAAGGTACACATGGCACATAATGCAAATCTTGCATTGGAATAGAGAAGAAATTAAAGGGTTTTATAACGCATAACAAATTCACATGGTACACATGCTTTCAGAAGCGATAGTGGTGTAGCCAAAGGGACAAATTTGTGAGGTTTGTTGGGCCAAAGCGAATAATACGTGTCATAAACTTGGGCTTGATTGATATGATATCAGAGGAGGAAGCTCCCTCAGTACGATGGTGCTCCTCCATCGAAATTGGAGCGGAAAATGAACGATTTTATAGGCATAACACAAGTTCAATTCACATGGTATATAGTGCTTTTGGAATCAATGATGACGTAGCCCAAAGGACAAATCTGTAAGTGTCCATTTGAGCTAAAGTAGACAATATGTATCACGAGCTTGGATTGTAACATTATCGTTTGTTCTAAGTTCAAAGGTTGGGTCGAGCATGATCAAAATCGATAATAGCTTCGAGTTCAGGTATAGTATTGTGATTGGGTCTTAACTCTCTTTTTTGTTTTTCGATAATTATTCATAACATGATCCGTCCTGAAGCGTTGCGTTCTATCGTCTCCACGAACCAGTGGTTGAATATAGTGGGTGAAGACATATCAATAATCTATTGTTTCTCATTTGAGTTATATATACAAATTGATTAAAAGAAAGAATTTATACTACGTTTGATTCTATTTTAAGAAAAACAATAATCAGTACAATGATCTTTCACATCTATTAACTTTAAAACCTAAATCTACCACAGTTGACGAATCTCAGGTAAAACATGTACGGCAACTATACAATTTATTCCTATATAGAAGCATCAGCATGTGGATCCTAGCTCATTGCTTCCTCGTTCTGTTACTTCTTCCAACAACACAATGGTACGACTTGTTTTAAATAAAAAATTAAGAGATGATTATGTCATGCATGACATTATCAACCACAAATATTTTAAGTAGATTTATTAACATCTTTCAATTATTTATTACTCCACTATACTAATTAAGTAGAGTAGTATTTTTCTATTCTGTCTTGTTATACAACGCTTAGATGTCGTTAGGTAGAATGCATTAGAAAAAATAATGTATGTATTAATTTTATATATTAGTTGTAATACTGTGTTTGGTATGTATAATTAATATAAGCATTAGTTACACACCCTATTTGATATTATCCTATGTATAGTTAATATATAACAAATCATGATATTAGCAATACCAAAGCTTTTAAAACATGCATAAACTTAATTAAAGACAAAATTACCCCTACAAATTTTATGCTTGATTAAAATTCTTTTTTCCTGTTTTTCATTAATGTAATAAGATACCGATTAACAAATTTGTCTTTTCTAAAATTTTTCTAACCCGTTTTCTAATATTAATTTCTTTCAATTAATCATCCCTTCTATTAAATTATTACTCCATCTGTTCCTGTTTATGTGAACTTTTGTCCTTTTTGGTTCATTCCAAAAAAAATGATCACTTTCTAAATTAGGAAATAATTTAACTAAAACATCCTGTTCTACCCTTAATGAGAAGTTTTTATAGCCACACAAATACTCTAGCATCTTTAATACCATAAGATCTAAAATAATTATAGCCACACAAATATTATGGCTTGTTTAGGACCACACATTTTAAAAGTCTTCGTTTCTTTCTTTAACTCGTGCCCAGCCAAACATGTTCACATAAATTGGAACACAGGGAGTATAATTAACAAAGAAAATGCTAAAAAATCGCAATTCCTTTTCTGAAAATTAAAGTACTATTTCCTACAATCGTAGGATTCTTCCTCTTCCTCTCCTGTGAGGCCAATTGCTCCTTGGACACACCGTCTTAGATCACCAATTGCACAAACTATATAGACCAAATTAATGTAATTATCTCCAAAGAATTTGGAGGGTATATTTGTAAACAAATAAATTTTAAAAAAAATTATGCAATGTGTGTAATTTTTAATACACCAACCCAAACAGTCGATAAGAAATAATCTCAGCATAACGGATACATGTATAACTAATACCAATATAACTAATACCAGCATTACTAATCAACTTTATTTAATGCTATTCTTATACACTTTGTCAACCGACCCCTTATAAGGTTTACAATGATGTCCTTAAGGGTATTGGACGATTTGAGTTCTGATGTGTTCCTAGTATGAAGATGTCACGATCCAAACCGAAGGGCCGACAGATACCCGATGCCTAACTCAACCGAGTACCAATGTAATGTATCTGTCTTATCATACGATAATGGGCGAATAAGCCAGAAAGGTCGTCAAGAGATAACCATAATTAAATATAAGAGAATACTCAACATAGGACGACCCAACATGGTATACAAACTTATACATGTGACATACATGCCTATAAGACCGAACTGATCATTTGTACACTCAAAACATATGCTGACAAGGCCATACAATCATCCTATATACATGACATATATCTACAAGCCTCTAAGAGTACTTAAACATCATAAAGGTCGGGACAGGGCCTCGCCATACCAATAAATACATGTCCAGAGCATACTGACCAAATAGGCAACTTCGGAGCAAATGGAGTGGACCAACACCTTCCACTGAGTTGATAGCTTATTAGGAGGACCGCCAACCTGTCTATTGGGACCTACATGCATGAAATGCAGCATCCCCCCCCCCAAAAAAAAAGAAACGTCAGTACGAATAAAGTATCGAGTATATAAGGCATGAAAAATAGTATATAGAAAGAAACATAGAATAAAAGACTCAACTTGTAAGTCTTAATAGCTCTGTGAATCATGAAGTATTTATAATGTCATGCACATGCGTATAAATGTCATATCATACATAGGTTTATGCGTACATAACATCATCAAGCTTCTGAAGGCATCCCATCATATCATGTCGGCCTCTGTGGGAGAAATCATCAATGTATACCAACTGGTCAGGTGGTGATGCATATATAATGACACAAACTTTCCCCATACCCCATATACATATAATATACGCGTATATAACGTCATTTGGTCATGGATTAATGTACATGTATAAATGAATGCAATACATAGGAAGTAAGTCAATAAGATCTCTCGGGATTTCATAAGATCAATATACCTTCGGTTAATACCATGAAATAAACTTTATCAACTTACGTATTTTCTGAGACACATGAACAGGCGACATAATAATAGGACATATGGGGAATCAAGAAAACAGGCAACCCTAGTACTTCTAAGAATAGAGTCATTTGTGAAAGTTGCATGTTTGTTCATTTCGTTGTATCATATGGATCATTGCCAAAAGGAAAGAAGGGATAGCCTTAACATACCTTATCACAATATGTCTGATAATCACGTTGAACTCCTTTCGGCGCACTTCAATCTACAGTAACGGTAATAATTCTATCTTTAAGCTACGAAAGATGCAACGATCGTACAACGAACGACAAGCTTATTTTTATATTAAAATGGGCAGCTGATCTCATCCAAGTAACATTTTTATTTGAGGTTACGAAATGGTCGGAGAAATAATAGTACCCAACAAGGAGTCGGGGTCGATTTTTCATAGGGAGCTATAAATGGGACTTAGGAGTATATATTAGAGTGAATGAGCTTGAATTATCTCGATGCACTTCCACAAAAGTTGGTTTGTTTCTAAATCTATTTTAAACTAAGAATAATAACTAAGAATAAAACTAGCAAATTATTTTGTTTGTTTTTCAAATGGTAAAACGGCTCAAGGCTATGACCTTCACCTAGGTGTTCTCTTGATGGGTTGTAAGCCTTAAAGCTTGTTTTATTGGTCGGGGTGGAGTATAGCTATCAACACTCAAATACCCACTCAATACCTCTTGGTCAGAGAGTGATTTTGCCCAATTTGGCTTTCTCAAGTCCAAATGGGTATTGAAAAAAGCAGTTGATAATAAGCTCAAATCGGATTTTACTATCTCTAGGTTCAACTCTTTAATTGGGTTTATCAATCTCTCATGTTGACCCAATTCCTCGCTAGCCAAGTTTACCTAGACTAAGTCTCTCTTTCTCAAGTAGAGACCAAGTCAATTAGGCATGAAATAATATTTGCCATCATTAAATCTTCAATTTAAAGCAAGAACGAGGCTAAATAATCAACACTCAATCATAAACAAGCAATAGATAAACACCCATTAAGTTTAACACTAGGGTTGGGTCACAACCCTTGTGAAAATCGAGATACTCATGCTTAAATTAGAAGATAAAGAAGAAGAAGTGATAATTAAACCCATATTAATGATTGAAATGATAAAACTAATATTCAAAAAGCTCAAAATAACTAAATTAACTAAAAGAAGCAAAGTAAACAACTGCTGATGTCAAAAGGTACAAAAGTTGACCTAAAAGAGTGAAACTATTCTATTTATACATTGCTGGAATTTTCTGACAAAATTGCCCTTTTCGGAGGTTATGCGATCGCGCAATTCCATGTGCGGTCTACACTTCTCTTCAGCTTAGCAGGATTGGACATTTGCGGCTGCGCAATTCTGAACTGCGGCCGCATCTCTCTATTTCTACGGTCTGCACATTTTTTAGTGCGACTGTACATGGCTCTTTTGCGGACCGCACAAATGCAATTGCGGTCGCATATCTGATCTTCTGCGGCCACACAATAATTGTGAGGTCCTCACTTCCATGGAACTTGAATTGCATGTTCTCTGAACCTTCGTCCTCGCCTTGCTTCTGAGGTCGCACATTTCATTTGCGGACCACACTTCTCACAGGTCTCTGTTGGATTCGCTTCACAATCTGCGACCGCAGATGATAATCTACGGTCCGCACTTTAGACCTTTTGTGCCTGTTTTGGTCCT
Source organism: Nicotiana knightiana (assembly GCA_005239525.1). Classification (NCBI taxonomy): domain Eukaryota; kingdom Viridiplantae; phylum Streptophyta; class Magnoliopsida; order Solanales; family Solanaceae; genus Nicotiana; species Nicotiana knightiana. The sequence continues at coordinate 137,134 of ML407023.1, read as the reverse complement.
TGGTTCAAATTACTCCTTCTTGAGTCAGATTTCATCTTTGAGGCTTATTTTCCACCATTCCTGCAATTAAACATATTTTATCAGTTTTCGGGAAATTAAACGTTTTTGGACTAAAATGAAAGTAAAAAGGGGCTAATAAGTAGTCAAAATCCCCACTCATCAACTCCCTAAATCTCAAGCTTTTGCATGTCCTCAATCAAATAAGGTAATTCTCACCTCCCCAAGTTAAGAGCTATTCCAGCTAATCAAAAATGCATCAATCGCACATTAATTGGTACCAACAATTACCCACGCACTTATGAATTATTAACAAGGCAAAGTATTGAACTTTTAAGCACAAATAGTTCTAATGTGATACTTGAGCATCAAGAGTTGACTTAATTAATCAAGGAAGCTCGCTCTTTCATGTAGGTCATTGTGGATCCCAAACTCCTCCTCTTCTACTCTCCGTTTGCATCTCACTTAAGAATGTATCACTCAATTTAAAGATTTGTGAAAGGTTCGCTCATCTCTCTCAAAATAATGTCGCAATTAAGGCTTTAAGTACCATAGGCTTTCTCCTTATGTAAATCACCACAATGTAAGCTCACTCGACTTGAAATCACATAGGGTTTTCTTGGAATGAAATGAAGGTTTTTGGACTATGGTTGAATATACTATGATGGAACAGGTTCATCTTTCCTTAAGCACTCCATTTTCTCTTATCGGCTCATGCTTTGCTAGATTTTTGAGGCATTTCCTTTTCCATAAGGGAATAAGAAGACTTAGCATCACTCTTTCTTGGTCATGATATTCATTTCCTCCTTCTTTGTTTTCTTCATGCTTTGCATCATTACCATTCTTTGAAATCCCTTCAACTTTTCAACTTATTCACTTTCTTTTTGCATTTTTCTTTTTGTTCTTCTTTCTTTTTCTTGCCTTTCCTTTTCTTCATTTCTTTTCTCTTTTTATGCCTTGATACCTTTTCCAAACTCCTTCTCTCTCCCCCAAACATAGTTTTTTAGCTAATTATTTCACAAGAGTATTAAGGAAAGCTCGTGCCAAGAGAGGGTCACGACAATACGGGTAAAGGCTTGTAACATGGTTATCGGATGAGAAAGGTTTTAGGCTCAATTGGGTTGACTAGGGATAACAACATTGGTGGTCCATGGAAAATTTCAAGCGGGTCAAGGAGAGCCTACAATTACTTCTCAAGCAAAGCAAAACTTAAAATTTAGCCTAGAAACACATTCGGGGCAAGTTCTAGACCATTTGCATGGGTACTTGGACTTGCAACAAAAACATCTCACCTCTCATGCAACTAGATTGTTAAACATGATAGAGTCAAGGGCCCACAACAACCATATTCAAGATTAAAAATCACTATGGCTCGACTAAACCACTCTATGATTGCCTAAGTCAACGCAAAAGTCACAAAGTCACTAACTAGATCTACTTCTTTCCAGAAAAACTTATTTTTAACCATAAGCACGTAGTTATGTGTGTTGGTACCAAGTGAAGCATGTTTGACTCTTTTATTCATTACTACTACTAATTTTTTTTTTACCTAAACACCAAAAATGGACTCAATCCCTTAAGAAGGTTGTCACGCCATCCACCGTTGGAAAGAATCACCCGATTCACATAAAAAACTACCTTTGGAAAGAACCGTGGCATTAAGAAAACCAAAGTATTATTGACCACTAAAAACATAAAAAGAAACTACAAAATTAAAAAAAAAGTTGTTAGGCTAAACAAGAAGCTACTAAATTAAACATTGACTAATAAGAAAACAAAATAAAGCATCTGCAAAGCAAACTACTAAAAGCATCAATGAATATACATAATGAGAGAGGAAAAGAGAAAATATATACATCAACAGAGAGAGAGAGAATAATATATACATAATAAAAAGAAAAAGGAAAATGTTATCAGTTATAACAAACCAAATGTCAAATCATCCAAAGATCAAATAGACTCCACCCCCTCGAATAAAAGTAAGCATTGTCCCAATGCTTAACAAAATAAGAATAAGGAAAGGTAAGAGTAAAAAGAACTCCCTTTGTGACCTTGGACATCTCTTTATCCATAGCAATGTCACCGCCCTCAGCTTCCTCTAACTGGATCTCATCATCCTCAGCTCTGGGAGTAGGTGGGTTTCCTCTAACTGGATCTCATCATCCTCAGCTCTGGGAGTAGGTGGGTTGGTGAACATTTGTCCCACCGCCTCAGCAGTGTCGGCAGCCAAGTCTGGCTCTTCAGACTAGCCAGCTGGTGCCACTGGTGCTGAAGGTGCTGCTAGATCTACTGGTGCTGCTGTATCTGTTCCCATCAGCATATCAAATGGAAGGTCCCCAGCGATTTCTATCCTGGTTACCTCTCTCCTCAGTATGTCTACTGTTTTCTTGGATCTTGGGATTTCTTACTGCTCCATCTGCCACCATATGCTTCATGTGCCACCAAAGTGTCCATGATGGTCAGCTAGTTCTCCAAAATCTTCTTAAAGGTATCCTCCACTGTTGGAGGAATCTGGGGTGTTGGGATGGATGACTGTGTTGCAATAACACTGGATATGTTAGTCAACTTTGTTATGACTGTCTGCATCCAATTGTTGAGGATCGCTAGTGTTTGGGACACTAGCAGCAGAGATAGTGGCTGAGTGGGAATGGTCACCGGCTTCAAAGCCGATGCGGAAGGCACTAATGCTAAAGGACCTGAAGAAGTAGGTGGAGGCATATCTGCGGCAACATCAGAAAGATCTGCGGAAGTAGATGGCATTTCAAGTGTCTCAGCAGCTACACTGGCAGGCTCTTCAGACCGGCCTGCAATAGTAGAGGATTGACCCTTTTTCTTTGGGTTTCCCCCACCCATCAAAGAGTACCATGAGAAGGGCTTCGTCGCCCTCACTTTGGTATCAAAATTCCTTAGCTGCACACCCGCATCCGTAAGGTACTCAGTGATGGTGTTGGGATATGGGTATGAGGTGTCACCTTGCCTGGCGACCACAGACAAGTTGGCCGACATCACAGAACCCACATTGACTGGGTACCCAAACATAATAGATTCAACTAGCACTTCCTGCTGAATTGGAAGAATCATTTTATTTTGGAGAGGGTCTAGTCTACTACACATGAATGTCAGCCATCCCTTTGCCTCAAAGTTTAGGGTGTTCAGCTGAATAGGAACCCCTGCTGTGATCCACGGTGGTGCTGGTCCCGGAGCTGACAAAATCTTAGCTAGCCATGGGCGAGATGCATCACCCATGGCCAGCTTTTCCAAATATTGCACCTGCTCAACATCCTCCAATCCCAAGTATGTGTTTAAAGTGCTCTGGTCAAACCTCACTCTCAAATTAATCACTTTGGTCCCCTTCTTTATGTGCGCCACAATGGTGCAAAATTCCCCTTCCGATGCTTCCCTAGATGGGGCATATGAACTTGATTCGGAGGGTTCTGGCTGTTGGCCTATTGTGGGCTTCTTTCCTATTACTCTATGGGGGCCGAGGGGTGAAGTGCTTTTAGCTCTGCCTATGGAAGGCTCACCTCTCCCTTTAGATGTGTCACCAACACCACGTGATCTAACCATATGCTGCACAATGCAGCAGCAAGAGGCATTTCTATTTCAAGTGTACGTAAGCAAAAAATTTCAGAATAGAACATGTTGTAGGGTGGGGAAGTGTGGTCCGCACAATTACAAGTGCATCCGCAGTCCTTGTTGTGCAGACCGCACAATTTGCAAGTGCAGCCGCAGAGATGAGACTGCGGTCTACAAAAATTTTAGTGCAATCGTACATCTGAAGTGCGAATCGCACATTTTTTAGTGCGGCCACACATTGAAGTCCTTAAAACTTGCAACTCTCTGATGACAGAGAATGCCCCTATCTGTGGTCGCGCACACTTTTCTGCGACCACGATTGAATTTCTGCGAACCGCACAATTTCAAGTGCGGTCCGCACTTTTGCCTAACAAATTTCCCTAAGCATGCTATTCCGCGGACCACACAATTCCTTGTGCGGCCGCACATTTTAAAATTAGAACAGGTACAATCCTTTAGGGCATCCATTTTTATGTACAAATTAGACATGATAGAAGCAATTAAACATGATAAACTAAATAACCATTCCCTAATAGAAACTAAGAGTTCACCTAACACAAATTACACCCCACATTGACATGAAATTGACAAATGGTCCTAAATAACTAATAAATTCTAAATTAACTAAAAAAATTAGAAAAATTCTAGAAATGATTTTGAACATACCAGTGATGAATTGGTGTTAAGGACTGATCTAAGATGCTCAATTAAGTGGCAGGGGAATGATTCAGTAGTGTGCAAAATTTTAGCCTTTGTATTAAGTTCTGAGAGAATTGAAAGTTTGAATAGTAGCCTTAGGGCTACTACTTATACTATCCGAAGTGGCTAAAGGTTCAAGAGTCGAGTGCCGCCGTAGAATTCTTTATATGGTCTGCACTCTGTTACCTGGTGCTCAGTTTCCCTAATTGATCTGCGGTCCGTAGATTTTGGTGTGCTACCGCAGATTTTGGTGCGGAACGCAAAATTCATTGTGTGGCCGCACTTTGGCCATTTCTCTAACAGACAAAATTCAAAGAGTTTTCAATTTTTCCATCTCAACTTATGCGGTCTGCACAAGAATTGTGCGGCCGCAATTGACTTCTACTGTAGCATTCGAAATTGTGCAGTCCGTACTTTTTCCATACTTAGCTAATTTTCCTAAGCCCAGTTCCTGTAAAGCGTAGACATTCCTGTAAACACTTCAAATCCAATTAGCACAAAATAATACCTATATAAAAAATGAATAAAAGAAAAGGAAAAAGAAACATGGGTTGCCTCCCAAAAAGCGTCTGATTTAACGTCGCGACACGGAGATTACCATCACTTCAAATGAATCACTGTCACCACGTGGCCATCATCAGCTTGTCCCAAGTAATGCTTAACCCAATGACCAATTACTCGGGATACCTCATCATTTTTGTTTTTCAAGTCCAATGCGCCAAAAGGTGTCCACCCACAATTTCAAAGGGACCGCTCCGTTTGGATTTCAGCTTTCCGGGAAACATCCCCAATCATGAGTTGAATAGCAAAACAAGATTGCCCACCTTGAATTCCCTATTTCGGATATATTTGTCATGAAGGTAATTCATTCTTTCTTTATACAAAGACGAGCTTGCATATGCATGGTACCTGAATTCATCTAGTTCATTCAAATGTGCAACCCGCAAGGTAGCAGCTGCATCCCAATCAAGATTTAACTTCTTCAAAGCCTACATGGCCTTGTGCTCAAGTTCCACTAGAAGATGACAAGCTTTTCCAAACACCAACCGATATTAAGACATCCCGATAGGCATTTTGAAAGAAGTCATATAAGCCCATAGTGCATCATCAAGATTCTTTGACCAATCCATCCAGTTAGCATTCACTGTTTTGGATAAAATACTCTTGATCTCCCGGTTGGAGACTTCCACTTGTCTGCTTGCTTGAGGGTGATAGGGAATTGTAGCTTTATGAGTGACACCACACTTGCTAAGCAAGGTGTCAAAATCTTTGTTGCAAAAATGCAATCCCCCATCGCTTATGATAGTCCGCGGAGTACAAAACCTTGTGAATATGTTCTTTTTCAAAAATTTCACCAAACTTCTTGCTTCTTTGTTGGGCAGAGAAACGACGTCAACCCATTTTGAAACATAATCAACCGCTACCAAAATGTAGGTGTTCCCACTAGAGCTTACAAAAGGTACCATGAAGTCAATACCCCACACATAAAAAATATCAATCTCCAAGATGGTGGTGAGGGGCATTTGACATTCATCACACCGCTTGACTATATCACTTCCATCCTTGTACAGAGTGGGCCAATAGAAACCGCAACTTAACACTTTGGCTGCCGTTCTTGCTCCACCATGGTGACCACAATATGGTGAATAATGAAACGCCCCAAGAATTTAAACTTTTTCCTCCTCTGGAAAACATCTTCTAATCACTCCATTAGTACAAATATGGAAGAGGTATGGTTCATGGAAATAATAGTCTTGACCATCGCGCTTGAGCTTCTTCCTTTGGTTTGAAGAGAACTAATCTGGGATAATACCACTCACAAGATAATTTGCTAGATCCGCGAACCATGGAACCTATGTCATTGAAATGGATAGGAATTCCTCATCGGGGAAGGAGTCATTGATTTCAAGGCCATCATGCGGCCTCCCCTCCTTCTCTAAGAACAAGGACAATTTGCGGGGTTCATAGTGTACGACCCCATTCCTTGCAATGAGTTCACACATTCCACAAAGCCATCCATCTCGTCATAATCAATGTTAAGCAAGACGGCCTCCAATTTATCATCAACATTCATCGTGGAACTAGTATCATAAATAATCACATCGGTCACCAAGTCCATGAAAGAACACACTTCATTGCTATTCGGTTGCCTCATAGATTTGTACACGTGGAACACCACCTTTTCATCACCCACCTGGATAGTGATTTCACCGGCTTCCACATCAATAAGAGCCTTCCCCATATCAAGGAAAGGTCTACCAAGAATAATCAACACCTCATAGTCCACTTCACAATCAAGAATCACAAAATATTCCGGGAGAATGAAGTTGTCATCTCGAACCAATACATCCTCAATCACCCCCAATGGTCTCTTCATTGTACGATCGACCATTTGTAATCTCATAGATGTGGGTCTTAGTTTCCCAATTCCCAATGTCTTGAAAATAAAATAAGGCATCAAGTTGATACTTGCCCCAAGATCAGAAAGAGCCTTTGCAAATTCAGAACTTCCAATGGTACAAGGAATAGTAAAAGCACTGGGATCTTCCAACTTTGGAGCCATCAAATGCACAATTGCACTCACTTGGCGAGTGACTTTGATAGTTTCAAAATTTATCGATCTCTTCTTTGTCACCAAATCTTTCATAAACTTAGCATATCCGGGAATTTTCTCCAAATCTTCAACCAAAGGTACATTTATAGAGAGACTCTTCATCATATCAATGAGCTTCTTGAATGGATTCTAGCCATTTTTATTAGCAAACCTTTGAGGATAGGAATGAGGTGTCTTAGGCAATGGTGCCTTAGCTCTTTGAACTACCGGTTCCGGTATATTAATCACATGATCCCTAGACGGGTTCACGTCCTCTTGAGTCTCTTCCACTATGTCATCAATATCAATCCACACTTCATCATTTTCATTCAAAACATTGTTCGTGATCTCATCTTCTTCTACCACTTGCTCATCATCAACAAGTTGCCTTTGACTTGAGGTATGTGCATTCCCACCTTTTCCACTTCTTGTAGTAACAGCCATGACATGCCCCGTAGTGTTTCCACCCTTCGGGGTTCTTAATCGTATCACTTGGTAGTGCCCCCTTTGGACGCAAATGAAAGCTTGAGAGATTTGACTCATTTGCACTTCTAAGTCACAAATTGATGTATTGTGTAAATCAAGTTGGGCATCGGAATCGGCATTCTTCTCCATCATTTGCTTGAACATGTTTTCAATATGAACTATTTCATTATTGGAGGAACTAGGACCATGAGAATGATAAGGAGGTGGTTTGCTTAGTTGTTGGTACATCGAGGCCTTTGAAAACCCGACCCCCAATTTCCTTGATTGTTATTCAACTCTCCTTGGTTGTTGCCTCGCCAATTGCCTTGATTGTTATTATTTTTCCAATTTCCTATGTTGTTGCTTCCATTCCAATTTCCTTGATTGTTCCCACCATTCCAATTACCTTGGTTGCTAGAATTCCAATTGGCTTGATTGTTCGAAACTCTCCATGTTGTTGAGTAGAGCCTTGGTAGTTATTTCTTTTCCCTTGAAAGTTGTTCACATGTTGGACCTCTTCATATTGATCATTGTATGAATCTCCTTGATCATACCCACTATCATCTTGCACAAAATTGTCCACTCTTTGTTTCACTTGTGGACATCTTGTTCTTCTCTTGTTTACCATCAAATTGACTCCCTACATAGCATTGACTTGCCTCGAGTTTTGCAGTTGTTGAAGTTGAGCCTTTGCCAATTGGTTCATGGTGGTTGTCAACTCAGCTATGGTTTGCCCATGGTCATATAACTCTTTATGAATAAGAATCATATTTAGATCACCTTGAGGAACACTGGCTCTAGATTGACACGACGATGAAGTATCATCCATCTCATCCAAAATATCACATGCCTCCGCATAAGGCGTAGTCATGAAGTTCCCACTGGCGAATTGATTCACTACACATTGGTTGGTGGGGTTGATCCCCCGATTGAAAGTTTGTTGAATCATGTTCTCCATCATATCATTGTTGGGGCACTTTTTCACCATTGTTCTATATCTTTACCGTAGCTCGTGTAGTGGTTCATTAGGCTCTTTCTTGAATGCTAGAATTTCATCCCGGAGAATAGCCATGTGGCCGGGAGAGAAGTAATTTGAAATGAATTTCTTCGCAAGTTCATCCCACGTCCGAATGGAATGATTTGGAAAATATTCCAACCAATCTAAAGCTTTCCCCTGTAGATATAAAGGAAAAAGCCTTAGCCTCAAAGCATCCTCGGAGGCATTTGTTTGTTTGCTTCCCCAACACGTATCAACGAATCCCTTCAAATGTTTATATGAATTTTGGCCCGGTGCACCGGTGAAGAACCCTCGTTGCTTGAGCAAAGTGTGCACCATGTTGGTTATTTGAAAGTTGCCCGCCCTAATACGCGGTGGGACTATAGCACTTGCATGCCCTTCATTCGGCAACACCCGGTGTGGAGCCGCTCGTGGTGGAGGTGGGGGATGTAACGGGAACATTGTCGTGAGTCAGTCGTCCTCGTCTAATGGCTTGAGGTTCGAGAGGGACCTCATCCATTGCATCATCATCAACGTCTACATCCCCCATGGATATGTTTCCAAGCTCGTTGATTGCACCTGCAATACTCACGCGTTAGTAACAAGGAAGGAAAATGAGATAATTCACACACAAAACCAAATATATTGCTAAATCCGTTATTAGCTCCCCAACAACGGCGCCAAAAATTGATCTCATCCAAGTCACACCTCTATTTGAGGTTATGAAAGGGTGGGAGCAATAATAGTACCCAACAAGGAGTCGGGGTCGATTTTCCACAAGGAGTTATGAATGAGACTTATGAGTATATATTAGAGTGATTGATCTTGAATTATCTCGAATTGCACTTCCACAAAAGTTGGTTTTTTTCTAAATCTATTTTAAACTAAGAATAACAACTAAGAATTAAAACTAGCAAATTGTTTTTGTTTGTTTTTCAAATGGTAAAAAGGCACAGGGTTATGACCTTCACTTAGGTGTTCTCTTAATGGGTTGTAAGCCTTAAAGCTTGTTTTATTGGTCGGGGTGGATATAGCTATCAACACTCAAATACCCACTCAATACCTCTCAGACATGAGTGATTTTGCCCAATTTGGCTTTCTCAATTCCAAATGGGTATTGAAAAAAGTAATTGATAATAAGCTCAAGTCGGGTTTTACTATCTCTAGGTTCAACTCTTTAATTGGGTTTATCAATCTCTCATGTTGAACCAATTCCTCGCTAGCCATCAACCATCACGAATACATACAACCTTCACCTATATAATTTCATCACCACAACACAAATCAAGCTACACAACAACTAGTATATATATATATATATATATATTCCACGTAGTCTCTCTTGGGATATGTTGTCACGACCCCAAATCCTAACAGGTCGTGATGGCGCCTATCGTGGAATTAGGCTAGCCAAGCACCACATAACTACACATTTGTTTTAATATAATTTCTCAAAAATCAATAATAACGAGCAACAGAGTATAAAAATTTTCTCTAAGTCTTTAAGCAAACATAATAATATAATCTACTGGCTAAACAAATCCCCCAGTACTAGAGTCAACCGATCACGAGCATCTAAGAATAAAACTAACACTGCTAATGTCATAAACCATGTCTCGGAATAAAATACTAATACTAATGAAGGAAGGAAAATGGAGAAGCTGCGGACGCTGGACAACTCCTCGAAATCCCAAAAGCTGACGATAACGAACTCGGATGGCTATTGATCCCAACCAGTACCTGGGTCTGCACATAGAGGTGAAGGGAGTAATGATGAGTACTTCAGCTCTGTAGTAATGAAAATAAATCACAGTCTGAAGAATAAGAAACACACAACAACAAATACACCAATCTACAAAACCGTAAAATATCAAGTCTCAATAAAGTATACATAAGATCGAAAACTAGTTTCCGTAAAAATCCTTGAAACAAGTATAATTTCCAATATTTCTCGGTTAAACTCCCAAAATATCAGTTAGAAAGATGAAACGAATCATAATCAAAAGCTTAGCAAAATATCATTTTTATATCGCCCCTCAGGCAAAATCATCACTCGTAATCAGTCACTCAGCACCTCACCATCACTCAATAACAGTCACTCAGCACCTCATAGTCACTCAACATCAGCCCCTCGGGTAACCTCATTGTCACTCATGCCTCCCAATCATTCATCACTCAGCACTCGGCACTCGGCACTCGCACTCAGTAGGTACCTGCGCTCACTGGGGGTGTGTACAGACACTGTAGGGGCTCCTACAGTCCAAGAGTTATAAACAAACCAAATCATGGCATCAATCACTCTCAGGCACTCGGCCTCTCTCATATCATAACATCCTCACAATATTGGCCATCGGCCTCACTCTATCAGACACTCTCAACATGCCACTCGGGCCATAAATAAACGGGGTTCTCGACCCAAAAATAGTATTTCATTTCATGAAATAGTAATATCATCAAATAGGAGTGTCAACAATTTCACAAGAAAGACTGAGTGTAAAATCATAGTTTCAAAGTGAGGAATATCACTAAAATAGCCCCCAAGGAGTTAAAACAGATCGGCACTAGGCCCCAAACATGGCTTACAATCCAAATATATCAAAACATGATAATATTATAAAATATATACTTTAAAAGCAGTTTCACAACTCAATAGTTGCCTAAAAAGGAACATTTTTTCCAAATTTCCAGTTCGTGCACGCCCCACACTCGTCATCCAGTGTGTGCGTCACTTCAAAATCCGTGGCACGCCCCACACTCGTCATCCAGTGTGTGCGTCACTTCAAAATCCGTGAAAGAATGTAAAGTCCGGGGTTTCACACCCTCAGGACAGGATTTAAAGACATTACTTACCTCAAACTAATCCGAAAAGTTCCGCAACATGATTGTCTCTCGAATCAACTCGTGATTGCTCCAAATCTATCAAGTTCAGATTTTTCACATCAAATTATGCTAAGGGGATGAATTCCAATTGAAAATATCAATTTTAGCACAAAACCCGAAATTAGCCAAAATCCGACCCCCAGGATCGTGTCTCGGAAATTGAAAAACTTTATACCAAAACGATCCTCATCATCTCACGAGTCCGTACATATAAAAAACTCTGAAATCGGAGTCCGTTTGACCCCTCAAAGCATCCCTAAAAGGCCTCTTAAACTCGAGCCCTAATTTCACCTTTTTCTACTGATTTTCCCCAATTAAACACTGTTAATTTGGTCCTTAATCACATATAATCGAGTTATTGGGTCCAAAATCCTTACCTCAATGAAGAACAATCGTCTTCCCTCTTCAAAATCGCTCCAAAAGCTCAAATCTCGTTCAAAAATGGAAGAAAACTCGAACTGCTCGTTATATATACAGTGTCCAGAAATTTCGCGGTACTGTTCACGCGGTACTGTTCATGCTGCTGTGAAGAAAATGCAGCAACTTTTTTTTAGTCTAAATTGATCCATTAACCTTCCGAAATCCACCCGAGGCCCTCAGAATCTCAACCAAATATACCAACACGTCCCAAAATACAATACGAACGTAGTCGAGCCTTCGAAACATAAATCACATCGAATTCAAGCCTATGAACTTTGAAATTTCTAAATTCCACCAACGATGCCGAAACTATCCAAAACACCTCCGATTGATATGAAATTTTGCACACATAACCAAAATGATATTACGAACCTGTTCCAACTATCGGAATTCCATTCCGACCCTGATAGCCTATTTTCCACTGCCGACCGAAAATCGCCAAAAACTAACTTTCGCCAATTCAAGCCTAATTCTACACCGGACATCACAAAAATATACCGGACACACTCCTAAGCCCCAAATCACTTAACGAAGCTATCCGAGCCATTAAATCTGCATTCCGTGGTCGTTTACCAATAAGGCAACTCTTAGTTGACTTTTCCAACTATAAGGCTATTTTTAAAGACTAAATGACTAAATTCTTGCTACATCCATTCCGATTCCGAGCCTACCAACTCTAACACATCATAAAAAGTATAACCAACCTATGACAAGGCAAAAACAGGAATAATAATGAAATTTCTACGGAACGACCGACTGAGTCGTAACATTCTTCCCCACTTAAACACGCGTTCGTCCTCGAACGTGCCTAGAGTTGTTCCAAACACCACCAAAATTGCTGTGTAACCTACCATGCACATATTCGGAGGTGATCCTACGTCACTCTACCCCATATAGGTCTAATAGCACAAGATAGTTGAAATTTTGAAATCCAATCCTGACCCATAAACCTTAGAACTAAATTTCCACTTCTAAGTCCATTCACAAGATCAAATTTCCACGACTATAAGCTGAAATAGTCTGAACACGCTGTATCAAGCCATATCCACAACACAAGATGAAATCACATAATATACCGCATGACTCAACACTCATAGCGATGACTCCTAATCCTAATCGATGCTCATAACAACCTAATACCGGTAAATAACCTCTTATCAAACAAAACCTCGATTAAACACCTTCATATGGTGCCGATGATGAATGAAACACGTAGAAACTATCAACCATTCGTCCGATCAGCATCAATACCTTCTAGATCCATAACTTGTGCAACTCGTGCACTCAATAACAACATCCCAAGAGCTCAATTCATAAAATAGAGAAGACTCACACGAGATGACTATCCTGCCATTACTCTTGCCATTAACACATCATGCTAAAAGCCTAATACACATCGTGAAACCATATCACACAAATTCGACACCAAGGATCATACCTCTACCTAACTTAGCTACAAAGCGTGATCCCATCCAACCGCTAGACCACATGACATACTCCAAGCCACCTTGCTCAAAATTAATAACCATGTGAAATCCAACATCAATTACTCAAAGTGCATTTCCATAACCACGGGGAAATCGGACGATACCATGCCACCCGAACCAGAAAGAACATAACCAACACGTCTCAATCCTGCAACACCCAATTACTTACCTTACTCAAATCTCGCTATAAAGCCCCGATAGAACTACACCCTATGCACATATATAACCAACGATCACAACTCCTCGAAACAACGAAAGGTAACTCATAGATCACTCCAAAACACGAATAAGCTCAGTGACAATCAAATGGTACATCCCTCAACAATAGCAATTTGGGGTCAACAATTCCGACTCGGTGTAGAACACACACCAATATTGAGCCTACTAATGAACCCTAAATCAACTCTGGTCACCCGCAATAGATAGATAACTCTCCGAAAGTTCACAATGACTGGATTATGGAACATACTAACATCTGACTAGCTTTGCTCGCTTCCTCGTAGTTCACAACTACAAAAATAATCTGTTCATGAAAACTCCCAGTCTCAAACTCCATAAGGCGCACCAATTACCATATCTAATCCCAATTCCACCACTCAAATATATAACACGCCCCTAATACTTTATCATTTCACGAGGGATACCCCCATAATTCCTCTGTGTCACCAAGAAACCTTGGATATCAGTAGTCGATCCAACAAGAGAGTGTCGTAACACCAATGAAGCACCCTTATTAAAACACATTGCCTTAAATACATTGTCCTTAATGAATGTATACTCTCATCCAGCCACCCAATAGTGGTATCCTTTACCTAATCATCTGAAACTACGAGTTCTGACCTTCCTTCCAGAACTGAACCGTGACCTCACATATGCCACTCTCCATTATGCACAAAATACCGCATACGCCATGCAATCCTAAGATAAATATGAGAACTTCATGATCCCTTCCTAGCCACAAACAACTACATACCCAACTAGCCAAGAACTTTCCATTTAATCCCATCTAGAAGCAAAATCACTATATATCACATGGAACTCACGCCAGTAGAAATATACATCTCTAACCGTGGTAGAAACCATGAAGAACTCCTGAATCACATTTGTACAACACCAAAACGCGAAGACTGAATCCTTCTAACTCAACCAAGCTACGCATGCCACGAAATTCCAAGAGAATTGCTAAGAAACACCTGTGACAACTCATTACCTTATAAAAACCCAAAGAACTAACCATATCCCTTATCATGTCGATCTGACGACCAAGCTGTCCTATTTATCCAAGTTTTTTGACTTACCTTCGAATTGATACTTCTTCTTGCCATAATACCGCAATTCTCAATCTTGAATCACAACATGAAACCCGAGAATAAGAAAATATACCGTCTAAGGCTCATAAGCCGCTGAATACTCTCTCAAATATCCCCAGAGCACCGCATAAAAAATACTTACCCTGGATAGACTTCATGTGAATTTAAAGTCATTACATTCGCTTTCCTGATACTGATGAATAGAATCCATGATAATGCAAATACACCACAAGCCTTGACACCTTCCCCGTAAATCTCAATTCTAGCCCTTCCCACACCTTGAAGATCCTCGATAGCTACATATAACCTTGAATCCGTCTGAACCATTGTCGAACGTCATTCACTCTACATAATTTCAATTACACTAACAAAGTAAACAGAACGACCTGACCCTGCTTGCAATCCATATACTAGGAAAGTAATCCACACATTTGGAGCAACAATAAAACTCATACACTGCACACACTACCCTTTCAAGTACAACTCAATCATTCAATAAATTCCATTATCCGTAAGGTACATTACAACATGTATTGAAGAATTCCCCGTTACTCGAGTCATTCCCAGACTCCACCTCTGCAGGGCAATAATTGATTCACCAACATACCTCGAACCGAAACCAATACAACACATAATCGTGTAATCAACTTATCTATAACGAACTCCCCCACTTCTCTCAAAGCCAAGGATCAAGACAAACAATAACTCACGATGCCCACACATTATCACTGCCACCATACTGTGGTGGGATTCAAGTAAATCCTTCATATTTATATGACCCAGACCATCTAACCCTCAACTCGTATGCAAATCTCGCATTCACCATTGTAATGGTCATGCTAGCTCCCACAAGCAATCTAAACTCAAATTACAATATACATCATTTACTGATAGAGAGAACTTACTACAGATCAACATAAGGGTCACACACCTCAGGACAACCCGCAGGAGATACCCCTGCCTGCTTAACCTCAGAATGATATCTCCCTATACACTTCCGAAAATCATAGCTATCACGCAATCATTATACCTTCCTACATTAGAACACAACCACTTCCTTCCCCCAAGACATCCCATTAAGCGGTATAAGAACCTGAAGCTGATGGCAACACTAACACTGGAGCTGTGGCCAAGGAATTCTTGAGCTTCTGGAATCTCTACTCACACTCGTCTGACCACATAGATACCTTCAATGGACACCACGTGTCCCAAGAATTCTACTAAACTGAGCCAACAATTTACACTTGGAGAACTTCGCACAAAGCTTCTCCTCCCCATATCCTTGTAATACCATCATCAAATGCCGAGTATGCTGTCACTGGCTACGAGAGTACGGCAAGATGCCATCAATAAATACAATAATAAAGGAGTTATAACACAACTGAATACACCGATAATCAAATACATAGACTCTGCTAGGGCATTGGTCAGCTCAAAAGTCATCACAGGAACTCAGAACATAACAGAAAAACCCACTTCACTCCACAATTAAACTACATTGAGGTCATTCAATACTCAAAACTCGAAGCCATATTCTAACTCAATACAGAAGTCAAATAATCAATGGTTCTTGCCACATCTCCCGCCAATTCATTTTGGTCACAATCAATCAACCTGAATACATCTAACTATCCGATCACACTCACCATGTAGTCATCTAGTCACAAAGTTCCATCAATAAGGACACAAAGGGACATATAAGTCCTCCAACACATGTACTCACCGAATTGAAATCTCAACACTCAAGCCACAGATAAAATCTGGCCTCAAGTCCTTCCGACTAGCCCATTATTAACATGTTAAAAATCACATCTCACCCATGGAAGTCACAAGCCGACGACGCACAAATAATACCAAGCACTCGCGTGCGATTTCGAATACATGAAAGGAATTCAAGGAGTTACGCTTTTGGATGAATAAAATGGATTCGCACGACAAGAATTCAAGAATGTGGAATGTTTCCTAAGGGTTCTGCAGCCTCTTGAAGATAAGTACATACGTCTCTGTACCGATCCGCAAGACTCTACTAAACCTGCTCATGACTGTTGAGTCCTATGTAACCTAGAGCCCTGATACCAACTTGTCATGACCCCAAATCCTAACAGGTCGTGATGGCGCCTATCGTGGAACTAGTCTAGCCAATCATCACATAACTACACATTTGTTTTAATATAATTTCTCAAAAATCAATAATAACGAGGAACATAGTATAAAATATTTCTCTAAGTCTTTAAGCAAACATAATAATATAATCTACTATCTAAACAAATCCCCTAGGACTGGAGTCAACCGATCACGAGTATCTAAGAATAAAACTAACACTACTAATGTCATAAACCATGTCTCAGAATAAAATAATAATATTAATGAAGGAAGAGAAATGGAGAAGCTGCGGACGTTGGACAGCTACCTCGAAATCCCAAAAGCTGACAATAACGAACTCAGATGGCTACTGCACTGAACCAGTACCTGGGTCTGCACACAGAGGTGCAGGGAGTAATGATGAGTACGCTAACTCAGTAGTAATGAAAATAAATCATAGTCAGGAGAATAATAAACACACAGCAACAAATACACCAATCCACAAAACCGTAAAATATCAAGTCTCAATAAAGTATAGATAAGTTCGAAAACCAGTTTTCGTAAAAATCCTTGAAACAAGTATAATTTTCAATATTTCTCAATAAAACTCCCAAAATATCAATTTGAAAGATGAAACGAATCATAATCAAAAGCTCAGCAAAATATCATTTTTAAACCGTCCCTCGGGCAAAATCATCACTCATAATCACTCACTCAGCACCTCACCATCACTCAATAACAGTCACTCAACACCTTAATTTCACTCAACATCAGCCCCTCGGGCAACCTCACTGTCACTCATGCCTCCCAATCACTCATCACTCAGCACTCGGCACTCGCACTCAGTAGGTACTTGCGCTCACTAGGGGTGTGTACAGACTCCGGAGGGGCTCCTATAGCCCAAGCGCTATAAACAAGCCAAATCATGGCATCAATCACTCTCAGGCACTCGTCCTCTCTCATATCATAACATCCTCACAATATTAGCCCTCGGCCTCACTCAGTCAGATACTCTCAACATGCCACTCGGGCAATAAATAAACGGGGTTCTCGATCCAAAAATAGTATTTCATTTCAAGAAATAGTAATATCATCAAATATGAGTGTCAACAATTTCACAAGACAAACTGAGTGTAAAATCATAGTTTCAAGGTGAGGAATATCACTAAAATAGCCCCCAAGGGGTTAAAACAGATCGGCACTAGCCCCAAACATGGCTTACAACCCAAATATATCAACACATGATAATACTATAAAATATATACTTTAAAAGTAGTTTCGCAACTCAATAGTTGCCTAAAAAGGAATATTTTTCCAATTTCCAGTTCGTGCACCCCCACACTTGTCATCCAGTGTGTGCGTTACTTCAAAATCCGTGGAAGGATGTAAAGTCCGGGGTTTCACACCCTCAGAACAGGATTTAAAGACATTACTTACCTCAAACTAGCCGGAAACGCAATTCCCCAACACGCTTACCTCTCGAATAAACTCTCGAGTGCTCCAAATCTATCAAGTTCAGATTTTTCACATCAAATTATGATAAAGGGGATGAATTCCAATTGAAAAATATCAATTTTAGCACAAAACTCGAAATTAGCCAAAACTCGATCCCCGGGCCTGCATCTCGGAACTCGACAAACTTTATACAAAAATTGTCCTCATCATCTCACGAGTCCGTACATATAAACAACTCTTAAATCGGAGTCCGTTTGACCCATCAACTTATCCCTAAAAGGCCTCTTAAACTCAAGCCCTAATTTCACCTTTTTCTAGTGATTTTCCTCAATTAAACACTGTTAATTTGGTCCTTAAGCACATATAATTGAGTTATTGGGTCCAAAATCTTTTCCTCAATGAAGAACAATCGTCTTCCCTCTTCAAAATCGCTCCAAAAGCTCAAATCTTGTTCAAAAATGGAAGAAAACTTGGACTGCTCGTTATATATACATTGTCCAGTATTCCGTTGATAATTGTTGTTTTCCAATCTTATTGCAATTACCGTATTAATTTCCATTTCGCGTAGTATTTATGTAGATATCATACTTCTTTGTTCCTATACTTATACTTGTTCAGATTATCTAGTCCAGTAGGTGTCTTGACTGTTCCTCGTCACTACTCCACTGAGGTTAGTCTTGATACTTTATGGGTACTGTTGTGGTGTACTCATACTACACTTCTGCATATTTTTGTGCAGATCTAGGTATTTCAAAGTCTGTGGATCATTAGCTAGCTGTATGGATTGCTGCTGGGGAGACTCAAGGTAAACTTGCTGATGCGTTCGCAGGCTTCGGAGTCACCTTCTGATTTGTATTCATACTGTTTACTATATTTTAAACAGTTGTATTTAGAAAATTGTAGCAAACTCTGTAGAGATTATGACTTGTACTACCGGTTTCGAAAATTATAAATTTTATAGAGAATTCCATTTCAAAAATTATTAGATGTTATTTTATTTTTGTTGTTATTCAGAAAATGTTAGGCTTACCTAATCCCTAAGACTAGGTGCAATCACGATACCCAACGGAGGGAAAATTGGGTCGTGACAATTATTTCAAATTGTTCAAGTGGGTTGGAGATGATCTACGCTAGGTCCAGTGTGAAATAAGTGAATTTATCCAGTTGAGGTATTTTTGATTGATAGAGACAAAATGATTCCCTCAATACAACTTAATTCTGTCAAACATGTACGAGTAGTGAAGAAGTATAGAGCATTTTGGTTGGTTGTTGACCCAATTAACATGAATTCACCCTTTTCATGGTTTGAGGGGTGATTGATGCAATGAAAATCAAGCATGCTACTACTTCTATCAAATTATCTTTAGACAAATAAACAATCTTTCATTAGATGGTAGTTAATTTTGGCTAAAGAAAATGAAAGAAAAGTAGTACCTAGGCAATAAACGCTTTCAAGAAATTATTGTATTCCCTCCCCGGTCGGTCAGAGGGTCAAGCAACAAAAGCAATAGCTTTAGGTCTCAAAATTTTGGGACCCCAAATTTTTTGTTTTTGTTTTAATTTTCTATCCGTATTTGATTTTCACATTGCAACCCCGATTAATTTTGATTCTCACTGTATCAGGCTTAGAAAAAGTGAAAGCGCACCCTAATAGGATATATAGTTCATAGGGGCTCGAACCTGAGATACCTAATTAAGGTAGGTTAGATTATATCCATCCCGCCACATTCCTTGGAAGTGGAGCACAATTTTTACCAATTATAGATTTATAAGTAATATTTTTAAAAAATATTGAGCACTTTAAAGTAGAAAAGGAAATATTTTATAAAAAGTAAAAATAACTTAATATAACCATTTGAGAAAAAATTAGAGAAAGAGAATCACTTCCCCTAAACTCTTACCCTAAACATAAAATTTTGGGTTATCCACATTTTACGATTGACATTATTAGTGAAGTGCCTACATTATTCTTCTCTTTTTCGCATTTGTCACTAGAAAACGTGTAATAAGCTTCTAGAGTCCTTTTTTGGTATCTCTAATAGTTAAAATCTTATTTCTTATATTTCTCATCAGAAAATGTGTATTATACTCTTAAACTTCTAGAGCCTAATTTGATTTCTGCCAAAGTTTTAAGTTTAGGATAAACTATATTATTTCGTAAAAAAATATTACGTACTTTTTATCTAGAAATCAGAAGAGCTGAAGAATACTATTGAATAAGCTATATTGCGTATCATTAATTTTCTTTTCCTCAGGTTTCAAGCATTGCAACATATACACTTAAAAATCAAATAAGAATTTAATATCAGGTTATCAACTTCTTGAATCTTGTCACGACCAGAAATTTCAATCACGGGGACCTAATGGCACCTAACATTCAGTTGCTAGGCAATCCATTGTTGGCTAAATAATTAATCAATTGTAATAATTTAAAAACCAAATAATAATATTAATTAACGACAAATAATGTAACGATCCAACCGGTCGTCTTGAGCATTTGTATTTTCGTTCAGCTGTTGGAAGTTTACAGTAGCCTTATATGACATATTATGACTTTTGAGAATCGTTGATTTTGGTGTTCAGCGATTCAGGGTCGATTCGGAAGAAGGATCTTCATGTTAGAAGCTTTTAATTGGTAGGGTTGACCGAATTTTACTTTTAAGTATTTGACCTCGGAATACAGTTTCGTCGGTTCCATTAGCATCGTTGGGTGATTTTAGACTTAGGATCGCTCTCCAATTGTGATTTGGAGGTCCGTAGTTGAATTAGGCTTGAATGGCGAAAGTTGGACTTTTGGGAAGTTGACTGGGAATGGATTTTTTGATATCAGGGTCGAATTCTGATTTCAAAAGGTGGAGTAGGTCCGTAATGTCAAATGTGTCTTTTGTGAAAAATTTGAGGTCAATCGGACGTGATTTGATACGTTTCGGCAATTAGGACGTGATTTGAGGTGAATCGGACCACTTTGGATTTTTCATGCATTGCTAGTTTTTGCTGTCATCTGATACCCCTAGTGCTCTTTGCGATCGTAAAGGATGTCCCAAGATCGCGAAGTTTTATTTAGTCTTCTAGTGGTTTTTTTTATCGTGGACGCGGTAGGGGGTATGCGATCGCCAAAGGTTGGATCTCAATTGTGTTGACCATGTCTTCTACTTGCTTAACTTGCAAATACCGTGCCTACTTCCTGCTGTTACAATTACATCCATGTCGTATCGATTTTGTTGCTCTTTAGTACAGGCCTTCTACCATATTAGTCATTCATGTCTCTTATTGTTAATTTATAAAGATCATGTGTTCCCTTCTTATTTGTTATATCTATATTTAGGCCTCTACCATGCTGGTTAGATGGAGTTTATATTCTTCTTTCCTAATTTCTATCATTACTCATATGCTTTCCGCCAAGTATTATTACTCTTTCCATATGTATATCCTCGTTCATCATTGCTACTTCTATATTCTCACTTTGTTGTTTCTCTTATCGGCAATTCTGTCATCCGGTTGGTACTGATATACGCATATTTGGTGAGGATGAGATAAATACACGAAGGGTGTTGCCGTGCATTGACTTGATGTTTGAGTACATTCCTCATGCTATGAAAGTTATGGAGTGACTATCGTGGTTTATTAGTTTTCGCTCTAAGGAAAAGATTGGTCGAGATATTGAATGATCTCTTCTACTACTCAGTTATTGCTTTGCATAATCATTTCTGTACTCTTTTATGTTATATCATGGTATAGTTCTATTGCTAGTTTACGGTACATGTTTTATCAGTGAGTATCTTTTAACTAAAAAGCCTCGTCACTACTTCGATGAGGTTAGACAAGATACTTACTGGGTACATGGGATCGGTTGTACTCATACTACACTTCACCTTGCGTGCAGATTTTGGAGCGGGGCTGCTGGTGATGTCGGGAGCTGACTCTGAAGATGTTCGTGCATTCCAAAATATAGCTGCCACTTGTCCTTGGTAGCTTTAGATTTTGCTAATCTGTTTATGTAACTTTCAAATAGATCGTGTATATATTTGTACCAACTTTGTAAATTTCAAATTCGTAGAAGCTCGTGATTCGTAATACCAGTCCTTGGGTCAATATATAAATGTTCATATAATTCTTCACTATTTTCCTATAAAAATCATTTGGATTGTATTGCCTTTCAGTTGGCTTACCTAGCGGGTCGAGTTAGGTGTCATCACGACTAGTGGATTTTGTGTCGTGACAAGTTAAACTCTGAAATACATGAGTAGCACAGTCTATACTAATCCCAGAAATCCAGAGTCACAAGTACATGAGCAACTAGAATACTACAAATACAGTCTGAAATGAAATACAACTATTCGAAACAAGGTAAATTGAAAAATAAAGCTAAAAAGGACTCAAGAGACTATAGACACCATGCAACTCTACCTCAAGTTCCATGATCAAGTCAGATCCGAGCTGTCTCCTCTATGTTGTCACGACCCAAAAGTCCACTAGTCGTGATGGCACCTAAGCGGACCTGCTAGGTAAGCCAACTAATAGTCAATACAGTCCAAATGAGATTTATAGGAAAATAGTGAAGGATTATCTGAAGCACTTATATATTAACCCAAAGATTGGTAGTACGAATCACGAGCTGTTACAAATTTGAAATTTACAAATCTAGTACATATAAATACACGATCTATTTGAAAGTTACATCACCAGCAACCCCGCTCCAAAATCTGCACGCAAGGTGCTAAAGTGTAGTATGAGTAAAACCGACCCTATCTACCCAGTAAGTATCTTGTCTAACCTCGTCGAAGTAGTGGCGAGGCTTTTTAGTTAAAAGATACTCACTGATAAGACTCGGACCGTAAACTAGCAATAGAACTATACTACGATATAACAAAAAAAAGTACATGAAATGAATATGCAAAGCAATAACTAAGTACTATAAGAGATCACAATTTAACATTTTCCAATATCTCGACCAATCTTTTTCTTAGAGAGAAAACCAATAAACCACGATAGTCACTCTATAACTTTCATAGCGTGAGGAATGTACTCGGATATCAAATCAATTGCACGACAAGACCCTTCGTGAATTTATCTCATCCTCACCAAATATGTATATAACAGTACCAACCAGATGGCAAAAATGCCGATAACAGTAATGAAAAAGTAGGAAATACGCAAGCAACAATAATGAACAAGGATATACATATGGGCAACACTAATAATACTAGGCGAAAAACATAGGATTAATGAAAACAATTAGGAAATAAGAATATAAACTTCAAAGAACTAGCATGGTCGAGTCCTAATATAGATATAACAAATAATAAAGGAACACATGATCTTTGTAAATTAACAAGTAGAGGCATGAATGACTAACATGGTAGAAAGCCTGTACTAAAGTGCAACAAAACAGATACGACATGGATGTAATTTCAAAAGCAGGAAGTAGGCATGGTATTTGCAAGTTAAGCAAGTAAAAGGCATGGGAAATACAACAACAATTGAGATGGAGAACAAAGACAGAATAGTAATGACAAGTCACATAAGAACCATAAGTACGACAATAATAGCTCAAGGTAAAGGCATGAACTTATCTACATGGAAAGGATATCAGGACATAATGCATGTGACTCGTACTCACCTGCACGGAAACACCCCTCGTGCCATGAACTCGTGATAACATAAAATCATGATAATATAAATGCAATGGTACTACATAATCCTTCGTGCTTTTACTCTCAAATGAAATGGCACGGCGTCGCCCTTCGTGCTTTACACTCTCCCTCACATGATAACATATATATAATGCCACGACATCACCCTTCGTGCTTTACACTCTTCCTTACCAAGGATATGTATATCAATGTCAAACAAGGTGGGAAGCATAAATAACGCCAAAGAGAGTGTTTAAATGAATACTCCAAATACGCCTCATTCACAACTTTCAATCCAACAATAGTTCAATGAACCCCAAGGAACCTTACTATTCAAGTATTTCATCAAATCTCAAGAATGATCTACAATACGAGTATATAATCTAATATCTCAAGAATATCGGCCGTAACAATATATTAATGATTATGCATAATGATGACCGAATTAGACACATCAATGTTTTCTTAGAATTCCACCAAATTTTGATCAAGTTATAATAAACTAAATCTTGGTTTCTAACATTTAATTATACATTCTTAGTATCTATGAGTCAAGTAAGACATGAAGCAAGAAGGTCACGTAATCCTACAACGCATAATTCATAACATAATCTACCCCCGAGCATAATACGTTGGAACATGCATATATGCTCGTCACCTCATATATATATCACCCCCTAATGTAGAAAATAATGTCAAATAGTAGGAAAACTTCCCTCAACAAAGTTAGGCAAGACACTTATCTCAAACAAGCCAAATCGATACACTAGAAGCGCCATCCCTCTCAAATCGTCCTTCGAACGACTCGAAACTACCCAAAAGCAACTCAACTATATTCAAATAATCCCAAAGGAACAAAACCCAATCGACAAAGGTCGAATATATATAAATTTACTCAAAGTCAACCAAAAATTAAAAAAACCCTAGCCCGCACCTCGAAACAATCTTATTCTACCATCACATTAGCATAGTTTTATGTAATATCATCACAGAGTATGTTATAAACTTTGTGATGATCATAGAATATTTAGTACTAGATAGTTCTTTCTTTTTACATGCATGCTAGTAGGTGAGGCTTTTTATTTGCCTCAATAGGATTAGTAAGGTAAGGTTTAGCCCAGTTTGTGTTGCTCTAGCCCTATGCCTTTGGAAAAATATCCAAATGGCTATGAGATTATATGCCCTCGTGAGACTTTGCCGGCATCTACACCATGATTCCTCTACATGAGGCTGCCATAAGGGCATTGTGAGGCGCAGAGGAGTGATTATGTAGCCAAGGCATAGAGGCAACATTACTGGTGCTATTGTCCCCCTTATTTGTACTCTTCCTATGTGGTTCTTTTTAGCTTTTTAGTATTAATAAAACTAGCC
>ML407023.1:38701-111994 GCA_005239525.1 Nicotiana knightiana | reverse complement strand
GGTTTATGAATGAGTTGGGTAGGAAAATCTGACAACCCATTCAATGTCACGCCCCAGCCTCGGGAGCGTGACCGGCGCTCAACGAGTGAACCCGGTTTGAGCAAGCCTGTTGAGACTTTCCTACCCAACTCATTCATAAACCATAAGGAATCACAACGTCATTTGTTAAACTAGAAGGAGGTCAACTATGAACATATAGACATGACACTAATCCATTCTCCCTTATATACATGTTTTCATAACTAAATCATCCAAAATATGCATACAATTTACAGTTTTAGTGGGATAAAGTTAAAATTACAAGTTGATCCAACAACCACCCCGCCAAGCATACATGACCCACATAAGTGTCTACGGAGCCTCTAAGGATACAAAAGACAAGCGTGATCCTGTCGGTGACAAGGCCCCGGCTACACCTCAAAATGTAACGACATGTAAACAAAAGAGGAGCATCATATTCTACACACGACCCCGGGGAGGAACGAGGCTCACCGAGACTAATGTGGGGAGAAGAAGAAGAAGGCACCACTACCTGCTATCGGCGCTACCAGATACAGATCCACCTACATCCATTAAAAGATGTAGTGCCCCCGGTAAAAAGGGGCATTAGTACCATCGAATAGTACTAGTATGTATGAAAAAACTCAACTCTAAATAGAATAACAGTAAATCAGGTAAGAAGACAGTCACGGGAGTCAAATAACGATTTACAACAATGGAGAAAACACAAGTAAGGGTCATACAGTTTCTTATTTCGTCTCCCATCTTTTTGATTAATAGTATTTTAAAGCCAAGTGCCACAAATTATAATGCCACCATGTCCTTTTTACACGGAGTCCGGTCTCGTTCCGACCGGCTAAGCCATCCCAAGTGAGACATCACCAACATCATAATTTATATTCATATTTCCGATGTAAATTCCACCATGTGTACAACATGGCGTCCGATCTCGGACCGATCAGCTAAGCCATATCACTTTGAGACATCACCATTTCATTTGCTAACTCAGTTCATATTTCATTTCCACCATTTATCACATAGTTCTTGGCACTTGGACACGTTTTACAATTCGAGTCTGATTCCCCTTGTTATTCGTTCAATAGCATCATCTTTCATATTAACAAGAACCAACATATAATGAATTGCATACACAATAGAAGGAGCATGTAGGGTCATAATTCGCATTTTCAAGTAGCATGGTGACATGTTAGTCAACTAGAACAATTAAGAAACAAAAATCTTTCGACTCAACACATTAAAACAATCAATTTAAGTATGATCAAGTAAGGGACTCATACCAGCTATTCAGACACCAACGAGGTGATCCTACGAAGATAAGAGTTAGCCATACATAGCTCGACTGGGTCTTATCCCTAATTCCTAAGAATATTTCCGGAATCCTTTAGCTCTTTCAATCTATTTGATAAAATAGCACATTCAAATTTTAATTATGAATTGGATCATGGTCCCAACTCACTTGAGCATTTACACCTAGAATTATGAGTTTGCTAAGGTCCCATCCCCCATTTCCTTCTATCTTTGCTTTTACTTTCCCACACATAGTTTAGAGCCTCATGCATGCAAGGTCCCTATCCTTATCTCCATGGACTACCTTACTAATGGCCCATTTTAGCTAATCATGGAATTTAAAAGCTGGTGTGGTAGAAACTTACCTCTTAGAGTGATGAAATTGGTATCTTATTTGATTAGTTCCAAGCTTTCAGTGGTGATGGAGGATCAATTTGATGGAATTGGGACCTTCTCTCTAGAACCCTCTCTTTTCTCACTCTAATTATCAAGAGAATGGTTTAAAATGGTGGGGGATGTGTTTTATTTTGGTCTAGGGTCGGGTTTAAAAATAAGAAAATAGGGTGCCCCGACATAGATATGCGGTCGCTTATGCGACCACAGAATGAGTATGCGGTCCGCAAAGCTGCCGCAAAAAGGGTCTCAGGAGAGTAAATTTTCTGACCGGATATGCGACAGAACTCCCCTCGCAAAACTCCAAGGCAGATATGCGATGGATTACGCGTCCAGCATTTTAATTATGCAATCGCATTTTAGGCCGCATAATTAGCCTCAAATTTGGCCAGTTTTCTGATTCACTTTGCGACCATTATGCGGTCCGCAGAGTGGTTATGCGACCGCATAATGGGCCACAAAAACGCATTCTTTCGCGAAGATTTTCTTCTAAGTCCGAAGGGCACCACGAAATCGCGAGTTTTGGGTTAAGAATTTTATGGGTCCTTACATCCGCCTCCGCTTAAGATCATTCACCCTCGAATGAGGATCAAGGTTCTCTTAGGTTCAGTCATACCATATGCCAACAACCCAAATTTACCTAAGTCCCAAATTTTCTGAAAATTTCGCCAAAGTTTCCTTTGTAATTAGGTCCATCCACCTGCCAGAGAGCCCCCGAAACACATTTCAACAACCTTTATATGATCAGACGACACAATAGAACAATAAACAACACCAATCGAGGCTTCATAAAGGACGTTTAACTAGGAAGGGAGTGTCTCCACATTAGCCGAACAAGTAAAGTAAATATTTAGAGGAACAACTTCATAAAACTATTACATGGCTCTTCAAACAAATGAGGTTACTTCCTTTTCATTTCATTCTCGGCTTCCCAAGTAGCTTCTTCGACTTGCTGGTTTCTCCATAATACTTTTATAGACGCAATTTCTTTGTTTCTCAACTTTTGGACCAGTCTATCAAGAATAGCAACTGGAATTTATTCATACGACAATTCTTCGTTAACCTCAATGGTCTCAACCGGCACGATGGAGGACGGGTCTCCAACTACCTTCTTCAACATGGACACATGAAATACCGTGTGCACCAATGACATTTCCGGGGGTAGCTCAAGCTTGTACGCTACCTGTTCTATCCTTTGAATAATTTTATATGGCCCGACGTACCATAGACTCAATTTCCCCTTCTTCCAAACCGCATGACCCCTTTCATGGAAGATACCTTCGAGAATAACCAATCATCTTCTTTGAAATCCAAGTCTCTGCGACGAACATCCGAATAGGATTTCTGGCGACTCTGAGCAGTTTTCAACCGCTCCTTTATGATTTTAACCTTCTCCATAGCTTGATTCACGAGGTCAGATCCTATTAGTTCAGCTTCCCCGGCCTCGAACCATCCAATCGGCGACCTACATCTCCTACCATACAAGGCCTCAAACGGCGCCATCTGAATACTGGCATGTAAGTTGTTGTTATAAGAAAATTCTATAAGCGGAAACTGATCATACCAGCTACCCTTGAAGTCAAGAACACAAGCACGCAACATGCCCTCAAGCATCTAAATAGTCCATTCTACTTTCCCGTCAGCCTGCGGATGGAAAGCCGTGTTGAGATTTACCTGCGTACCCAAACCTTGCTGAAACTTCTTCTAGAAATTAGCTGTGAACTGGGCCCCTCGATCGGAAATGATGGAGACTGGAGTGACATGAAGCCTGACTATTTCCTTGATATACGGCTGAGCACACTGTTCCGTAGTGTTGGTGGATTTAACTAGTAAGAAGTGTGCTGATTTCGTGAGGCGATCCACGATCACCCAAATTGAGTCAAACTTGTGCGGAGTACGGGGTAATCCTACCAAAATATCCATATTGATCATTTCCCATTTCCACATCGGAATTTCTATAAGTTGTGCCAATCCACCGAGCCTTTGATGCTCGGCCTTCACTTGCTGACAGTTTGGAGATTTCGCCACAAAGTCCGCCACACCCCTCTTAATGTCATTCCACCAATAAACATCCTTGAGGTCATGATACATCCCGAGTGCCCGAAATATCTAGAAGTGTGAGCTTCTGCCATGATCCTTTCTCGTAGACCATCCACGTCTGGAACACATAGCTGCCCCTAGCACCGTATAGTGATGTCATCCATGCTAACAGAAAAAGCTGTAGTCTTATGTTTATGAATCCTTTCCTTCAGCTGTACTAACATTGGATCATCGTATTGATTTTCCTTGACTTATTCCACAAGCGACGATTCTGCCCTATTCTGTACTAAGACTCCTTCCTCGTTAGAGTCCGCAAGACGAATTCCCAACCTGGCCAACTGGTAAACCTCCCGAGCCAAGGGTCTTTGACATGCTTCGAAATGACCCAAACTACCCATAGATTTCCGACTAAGAGCATCCGTCACAACATTAGCTTTCCCCGGATGATACAAGATGTCAATGTAATAATCTTTGAGCAACTCAAGCCACCTTCTTTGCCTCGAGTTTAATTCCTTCTGTTTGAAAATATATTGAAGACTCTTGTGGTGTGTGAATACATCCACGTGGACCCTATACAGATAATACCGCCAAATCTTTAATGCAAAAACAACTGTCGCAAGCTCAAAGTCATGAGTTGGATAATTCTTTTCGTGATTATTAAGCTGACTTGAAGCATATGCTATAACCTTACCATGTTGTGTTAATACACACCCAAGACCAACCCTGGAAGCATCATAATACACCACAAACCCCTTTGTAACCTCTAGCAGGGTCAACACAGGCGCCAAGGTTAATCTTGATTTCAATTCCTGGAAACTCTTTTCACAAGCATCAGACCATTGGAACTTGACCTCTTTCTGCGTCAGTTTAGTCATTGGAGAGGCAAGAGTGGAGAACCCCTCCACAAACCTCCTATAATACCCGACCAAACCCAAGAAACTGGGAATCTCTGTTGGAGTGGTAGGTCTAGGCCAATCCTTTACCGCTGCAATATTTTGAGGGTCAACCTTAATTCCTTCTCCGGAGATGACATGACCCAGAAATGTAACAGATTCAAGACAAAATTCACATTTCGAGAACTTTTCATACAATTGATGTTGATGAAGAGTCTGCAGAATCGCCCTCAGGTGGTCGGCGTGATCCTCTCGACTTTTTGAATA
This sequence comes from Nicotiana knightiana, assembly GCA_005239525.1. Classification (NCBI taxonomy): domain Eukaryota; kingdom Viridiplantae; phylum Streptophyta; class Magnoliopsida; order Solanales; family Solanaceae; genus Nicotiana; species Nicotiana knightiana. Next base: position 107,093 of record ML407023.1, on the reverse strand, counting down.
TACAAGGATGTCGTCAATGAATACTATCACAAAGGAGTCAAGAAACGGCTTGAAGACTCGATTCATTAGATCCATGAAAGCTGTCGGGGCATTTGTTAACTCGAAGGACATTACCATAAATTCAAAGTGCCCATACCGATATTTGAAAGCTATTTTAAAAATATCCTGCTCCCTTATCTTTAGTTGATGATATCCGGATCGCAAATCAATTTTGGAAAAGAACTTAGCACCTTGTAATTGATCAAACAAGTCATCTATTCTTGGCAATGGGTATTTTTTTTTTGATTGTGACCTTGTTGAGTTGCTAGTAGTCAATACATATCCATAGTGATCCATATTTCTTCTGACAAAGAGAAAATATGCGCCCCAAGGGGACACACTCGGTCGGATGAAACCTTTCTCTAACAAATCCTTCAGTTGTTCCTTCAGCTCTTTCAATTACGCTGACGCCATTCTATAAGGTGGAATGGATAAAGGTTGCGTGCCTGTCATCACATCGACCAAAATCAATTTCCTTGTCTCGAGGAATCCCAGGGAGCTCATCCGGAAAGACATCAGGGAATTCATTCATAATTGGCACAGATTCAAGGGTAGGCACCTCAGCAATAGTGTCTGCAGCTCTGACCAAATGATAAATACACCCCTTCCTGATCATCTTTGAGTCCTTAGGGTAAGAAATGAATCTACCTTTTGGCATAACACTATTCCTCTCCCACTCAACAACTGGCTCGTTAGGAAATTCAAGCCTCATAACTCTGGTTCGGCAGTCGAGTTTGGAAAAACATGAATAAAGCCAATCCATTCCCATTATTACATCAAAGTCAATCATCTCCAGTTCAATAAGATCGGCCATGGTATCCTGACCACGAATCGTGAAAACACAATCTCTATAAACCCGCGTGGCCGCAATAAACTCGCTAACTGGAGTAGATAGAGAGAACGGCTCGTGAAACTGTTCCAGTTCTATCCCAAAGCTTGAGGCAACTTAAGGAGTAACATAGGATAAAGAAGATCCGAGATCAATAAGGGCATACACATCACGGGATTGAACAGTCAATATACCTGTGATGACATCTAGAGAAGCCTCCGTACCCTGTTGACCACTCATAGCATAGAACCGGATGGGTCCTCCCGAACCCCGTGCACCACCCCTAGCTACACCACACCCTGCGGGTGCTGGAGAGCCTCGGGCTGGAGGGTGTGCTGATGATGTAACAGTTAAAGAATTAGATGGCTGTGATGTGCCCCTGCCTGCACCCTGGCAGGATGTACGTCACTCCCTCTGAATATGGCCTCTCATTCCACATCCATAACACACTGGAATGTCCATGTAGCAGAGCCCCGAATAAATCCTCCCACACTAAGAGCATGGGGCCCTCCGCTACTGCTAGAATCTCCCTCCTGATTGACCCTGATGGTGGAACCCCCTGCTGCCCTAGTTGGGCCCAAATCGACTCCTCTGCTGCTGAATGTGCCCTGATGGTGGGCCACTTGCTGAAGATTGAGCATAAGACTGGGATGGCCCTCATGATCCTCCCTGAAAAGTTGATCTCCCACCTCCGAATGAATCCCCGAGGTTGCCCGCTGACCGGGCCCTACTACCACTTTAATGACCGAGTGGTCATTTTGCATTTTAGGACCTGTTCCCTAAATTATACTTTTCGTAGTTTCTTTTAATGATTTATGAATTGTGGGGACGGGTGGTTCGGGATTTGGAAGAGTTTGGAATGGTATAGGAACACTTGGTTCCCTAAGGATGGCCTTTAAGGCCAAGTTTAACTTCGGTCAACATTTTTTGTAAACGACCTCGGAATCGAGTTTCAACGGTTTCGGTAGTTTCGTATGATGATTTCGGACTTGGGCGTATGTTCGGAATGGGGTTTGGATGACCCGGGAGCGTTTCGTCACCCAATAGCGAAATAAGAATATCCTTAAGTTAAAATTGAGGTTTGTAACGTGTTTTTGTGTTATCGAGGTCCGAACGGAATTCTGAGACCGGAAGTAGTTCCGTTATGTCATTTATGACTTGCTGCAAAATTTGGTATCATTCCGAGTAGTATAGGTCGGTTCAGCGCATTGTTAGCGAATTCTAGAATTTGAAGTTCAAAGTTTGATTCAATTTGGTTTTGGGGTCGGATTCCTAGTTTTGTTGTTGTTTTTCGCGTTCTGAGAATTCGAGCGAGTCTGTATCATGAATACAGACTTGTCAGTGCCTTTGGACGATATCCCAGGGGGCTCGGGTGAGTTTCGGACCCCTCGGAGTAAAATGTCAAACACCAGATTTTCTCAGTCAGGTTTCTTTCTATGCGTTCACGGGTGTGCTTACGCGTTCGCATAGAAGGAGTTGGGAAGGGGTGAAATTACCCTATGCGTTCTCATAGGCACGCTTCGTTCGCATAGGGTAAGTAAGTGGGCCAGCTAAGCTTTACCCTTTGTGTTCGCACCCCTCCCCACCACGTTCGCGTGGGTCTAGCCTAGCTAGCCTCCGCGTTCGCATTACCCCATCCGCGTTCGCATAGAAGGGCCCTCATAGGGGCCTGGGCCTTAGCCTTCGCGAAGGCACTGCCCAGCCGCGTTCGCGTACAAGGGGCAGCTGGGCAGTGTTGGATTTAAACGGGACTTAGTCCCTTTTTAGATATTTTTCTTCACTTGGAGCGATTATGGGAGCTTTCAAAGAGTAGATTTCACCTAGAAACTGTGAGGTAAGTGATTCCTACTATAATTTAAGTTGAATACTTGTATTTTTAGGTAGATTAACACACTAATTAGTGGAAAATCATGGGTTAGAGTAAAAACCTAGGGTTTATGAAAAATGGGAGAACTACCAAGGAATTTGCCATGGAATCATAAAAAAACTATGTATTAATGATCCTTAGGTTATGGGTAAGTGTTTCCTTCGAAAATTTCCGGAATCCGAGAATGTGGGCCCCGGGGTGTATTTTGAGATATTTCAAAGTAGGCTAAAATGGTTAAGTAAATAGGGAAATTTCATGCTTTTGAGTCTAAATTAATGTATTCATGCAACATTTGACTAGTTTTGAATCCTTGGGAGTTGAGTTTGGAGATTCGGGCGCATTCTTGACCCGGAAAGTAGGTTCTACCCGAGGTGATTTCCTTTCTAACCTTGTAAGAGGGAACTGTCCCCATAGGTGATTATAAATAATTGCATGTCCTTATTTGTGGGAGCTACGCGCGTACGAAGTGATGAGAGTCCGTGCATAGCTACTAGTATGTTGTGTTGGGTAGTTTTAAGACTCACAAGCATGCTTTTATGTGCCTTACATGTGTCCCTAAATGTATCTAAGTTTCACAATATCCTTGAATTGGTATGAGAGTATTAGGAAGTTATTTTCAAAAATTATATTTCTTAAGTTCATGATTTTACGTATAATCTCTGTTAAATCCCTAAATGTTGATAATTTTGTGTATGTATACGGCACCCGCGTCGCATGTATGATCCGTGAGTGGGATAGCCCTACCCTTATGTCAACCACGTCGCAGGTTCGATTCACGAGTGGGGTAATAGATGTATATATGGTTCAAGCCGTTCGACCCTCGGTAGTGCACATTTATTTTTGCGACGTTTCGGCCGTACGCTTTCGGCATACTATGTGCTATTTAATTTACTGGGAGTTTTGTTGTAATTTTATAAACTGTTTCATGTGAAAAAGGGAATTTAGTACATTATATGCTAGTGATTTTTAACATGAAAAGGTAAATACAATTATACTTGATATTTTATGTCTTTGTGATTACTACGCCTGTTATACCGTCCTAGCCCTCATTAAATTATGTTATTTAAATTTTGACCCTACTATGTGTCACGTCTACCTCTCGTCACTACTTCTTCGAGATTAGGCGAGATACTCACTGGGTACATATTTGTTTATGTACTCATGCTACGCTTCTGTACTTAATTGTATAGGCTCTGAGGCGGGTGCATCTGGGTATTCATCCGGAGCTCGTCCCTGACATATATTTGGCGTGGACTTCTCGGTGAGCTGTTTTCCTTGACGCGTTTCTCTGGAAGCACCTTGGAGTTCCTCTTTTCTTTTGCTATGTCTGTATTACTTTTCTTCAGACAGTAGGGCAAACTCGTACTTTCTTTTGGATACTCGTTTCTATTAGATGCCCGTAGACCTGTGACGCTAGTTCCTGGCATGCCCACACAGTGGATATTCTATTCTTTTGGGTTGTAATTATTGGTGGTGATTATTATATTTATTACTCACTTTTGGTTGTCTAAGTCACTTGTTTTCTTTGAAATTTAAAAATCTAAAAGAAAAACCTCTCAAGTATGGGAAATTGTTTTATAAATTAAAAAAGGATCACTAGTAAATTAAGGTTGGCTTGTCTGATATCGGAGTTGGGTGCCATTTCGACCTAAATTGGGATTGGGGTCGTGACAACATGGCATCAGAGCTCTAGGTTCACGTAGGTCTCACAAGTCACGGGCAAACCTAATAGAGTCTTGCGGATCGATACGGAGACATCTGTATTTATCTTCGGTAGGCTATAGGGTGTTAGGAAACCTCTCTTTATTCATGTTCTATCGTGCAGCCGATGGTTTAATAAATCTCATTCTTCTATTCTCTCACAGATGGTGAGGACTTGCGCAACTAACGTTCCACATCCGGGAGATGCATCTACTCCCGCCATCCGAGGCCGTGGCAGAGGCCGGGGAAGTGCACCGACCCGAGGTAGGGGACGAAGGCGTCCCAGAGTTGTTCAGTTAGCACCCCCAGTGGATTCGGCAGAAGATCCCATTACTTAGGAGAAGGGTGAGGTGCCCCCAGCAGATCCAGCTCCGATGGACTTCATGACTGCACCAGGCTTCCAGGAGGTCATGAGCCGCATGATGCGGTTCATGGATACTATGACACATGCTGGTTTATTTCCAGCGGATCCTTCCACATCCCAGGCGGGAGGAGGAGTTCAGACCCCTACTGCCCAGGCCATAGGACATGCAACAACAGTATATCAAACCCCAGGTATACTGCCCGTGGGTGGAGCCCAGCCTGTAGTAGCAGCACCTGAGCTCAGACCTGCTGCGAAAAGCGATCCACATAACTTACTGGATAGATGGACCCGATTTTCACCCTCCTATCTTCGGAGGCGAGAGGGACGAGGATGCCCAGGACTTCATTGATAGGTGCAGGGACATACTGCTCAACATGAGGATACTAGAGTCCATGGAGTGGACTTCACTACTTTTCAGCTTGAGGGCAGGGCTCGCAGATGGTGGCAGTCTTATATCCTTGGTAGACCGGCAGGTTCCCCTCCTATCACTTGGGAGCAGTTCACTCAGTTGTTTCTGGACAGATATATCCCACCTTCCGAGAAGGAAGAGCTGCGGTATCAGTTTGAGTAGCTGGAGAAGGGACAGATGTCAGTGATAGACTACGAGGCTCGGTTTTCAGAGTTGTCTCGTCATGCCCTTATGATACTCCCCTACTGATGTTGAGAGAGTGCGAAGATTTGTAGCTGGGCTGCACTCAGGTATTAGGGCCAACATGGCCCTAGAGGTGGAGATGGGGACTCTCTATCAGCTTGTGGTCGAGATAGCTCACCGGATTGAGGGTTATCGATCGAGGGGCAGAGAGCAGAGTCAGCAGGATAAGAGAGCTAGATGTTCTAGAGATTTCAGAGGTGCCCCAGCCAGGGGTAAATATCAGTTCGGTAGAGGCCAGCCTAGCAGGCCTCCAGACTCAGCTCCTCCACAACCTCCACGTGGTGCTCCAGTGAGGCCTTATTTCAGCGCCATGCCGGAGATCTCCTACCGTCCACTAGCCATTCAGGGTTCCTTAGGTGGGTATTCCGGTCATCAGGGGTCTTCAAGTCCTTACTTCAGTGCCATGCCAGAGGGTTCTCATCATCCCCCAGCTATCTAGGGTTCTTCTTCAAGGCAGCAGACCATGCCACTGGTGAGATGTTATGAGTATGGGGATTCGAGCTATATTAGGAGGACTTGTCCCAGGATTCGGGGCAAGGCCGTTCAGTAGAGTTATCATCCTACAATCTCAGCACCGGCGGTTCGTCCACCTAGAGGTGGAGGGCAGGCTGGTAGAGGTCGTCCCAGAGGTGGAGGCCAGGCAGGGGGAGCTCAACCGGCCCCTATTCATTCCAGCGGAGGTCAATCATCTGGTGCTCCAGCTAGATTCTATGCTGTTCCGGCCAGAGCAGATGCAGTGGCCTCAGATGCCATGATTACATGTATTATTTCAGTATGTGGTAGAGAGGCATCAGTGTTATTTGATCCAGGATCCACCTATTCATATGTTTCAGCCTTATTTTCTCATTACCTAGATGTTCCTCGTGAGCCCTTGGGCACTCCTATTTATGTGTCCACTCCCGTGGGTGATTATGTGGTGGTAGACCGGATTTATCGGTCTTGTGTGTTTATATTTTGTGGGTTCGAGACTAGAGCGGACCTCCTACTGCTCGATATGGTTGATTTTGAGATTATTCTGGGCATGGATTGGCTATCTCCCTATCATGCCGTGCTAGATTGCCATGCCAAGACAGTTACATTAGCCATGCCCGAGTTTCCTAGGCTGGAGTGGAGGGGTTCCTCAATTAGTGCATCCAATCGGGTTATTTCTTTCCTGAAGGCTCAACATATGGTCGAGAAGGGTTGTCTGGTATATCTTGCTTATGTGCGGGACACCACCGCCGAGTCTCCAACGATTGATTCAGTTCCAGTGGTTTGAGAGTTTGCCGATGTATTTCCTTCAGATCTTCCAGGCATACCCCCGGAACGTGATATTGATTTTTGTATTGATGTGGCTCCAGGAACTCAGCCTATTTCCATTCCCTCGTACCGTATGGCTCTGAAAGAGTTGAAGGAGTTGAAGGAGCAGCTTGAGGAGTTGTTGGCTAAGGGGTTTATCAGACCGAGTGTATCGCCGTAGGGTGCTCCAGTTATATTTGCAAAGAAGAAGGATGGGTCTATGCAGATGTGTATTGATTACCGCCAGTTGAACAAGGTCACCATTAAGAACAAGTATCCATTGCCACGTATCGATGATTTGTTTGACCAGTTGCAGGGTGACGGGGTGTTTTCTAGGATTGACTTGAGATTGGGGTACCACCAGCTGAAGATTCGAGCCTCGGATATTCAGAAGACTGCTTTCCGTATGAGATATGGCCATTATGAGTTCCTGGTGATGTCTTTTGGCTTGACTAATGCCCCAACAACATTTATGGACTTGATGAACAGGGTGTTCAGGCCGTATATTGATTGTTTTGTCATCGTCTTCATTGATGACATTTTGATTTACTCACGTAGCCTGGGAGAGCACGAGAAGCATTTGAGAGTTGTGCTCCAGACTTTGCGAGAACAGAAGCTATATACTAAGTTCTACAAGTGTGAGTTCTGGTTAGATTCTGTGGCCTTCTTGGGACATGTGGTATCCGGAGAGAGTATCAAGGTTGATCCTAAGAAGATTGAGGCAGTTCAGAGTTGGCCGCGTCCTACTTCAGCTACAGAGATCAGGAGCTTTCTGGGCCTAGCAGGTTATTATCGTCGATTTATGGAGGGATTTTCTTCCATTGCAGCCTCATTGACTAGATGACCTAGAGAATGCCTCGTTCCGATGATCCGACGAGTTCTAGTATTGCCTTCCGATTCTGGGATGTATACAGTGTATTGCGACGCTTCACGTGTTGGCTTGGGGTGTGTGTTTATGCAGGAGGGGAGAGTGATTGCTTATGCTTCGTGCCAGCTGAAGGTTCACGAGAAGAATTACCATGTGCACGATTTGGAGTTGGCGGCGATTCTTCATGCCCTTAAGATTTGGAGGCATTAATTGTATGGGGTGTCCTGTGAGGTTTATACAGACCACCACAGCTTGCAGCACTTGTTCAAGCAGAGGGATCTTAATTTGAGGCAGCGCATGTGGCTTGAGTTGCTGAAGGATTATGACCTCACCATTCTTTATCATCCGGGCAAGGCAAATGTGGTAGCAGATGCTTTGAGCAGGAAGGCGGAGAGTATGGGTAGCTTGGCTTATATTGCAGCAGAGGAGAGACCTCTAGACTTGGACATTCAGTCCTTGGCTAATCACCTGGTGAGATTAGACCTTTCAGAGCCTCGCCGAGTTCTAGCACATGTAGTTGCCTAGTCTTTGTTATTGGGAGAGATTAAGGCTCGGCAGTTTAATGATCCGTGCTTAGTAGAGCTACGAGAGACAGTGGTTCAGGGTGGTGCCAAAGAGGTTACTATTGGCGAGGATGGTGTTCTAAGACTTCAGGGCCATTTATGTGTTCCTAATGTTGATGGCCTAAGGGAGAGGATTCTAGAGAAGGCTTACAGTTCACGGTATTCTGTTCATCCTGGTGCTACGAAGATGTATCGTGACTTGAAGCAACATTTCTGGTGGAGGCGGATGAAGAAGGACATAGTGGGGGTATGTGTCTAGATGTCTTAATTTCCAGCAGGTCAAGTATGAGCACCAGAGGCCAGGAGGTCTACTTCAGCAGATGCCCATTCTTGAGTGGAAATGGGAACGCATCACGATGGACTTCGTGGTTGGGTTACCTCGGACTTTGCGGAAGGTTGACGCGGTTTGGGTCATTGTGGATAGGTTGACCAAATCGGCGCATTTCATTCCACTGGCTACTACTTATATGGTGTGCCGGTGTCCATTATATCAGCCCGAAGTCCTCAGTTCACCTTGCACTTCTGGAGGGCATTGCATAGTGAGTTGGGCACCTAGATAGATCTCAACACAGCATTTCACCCTCAGACTGATGGTCAGTCGAAGCGGACAGTTCAGATATTGGAGGACATGCTCAAGGCATGTGTGATTGACTTTGGAGGTCAGTGGGACTAGTTCTTGCCTTTGGCCGAGTTTTCTTACAATAATAGTTATCAATCCAACATCGAGATGGCTCCATTTGAGGCATTGTATGGTCGGCGATGTCGTTCTCCTATCGAGTGGTTGGAGACTGGCGAGGCTAAGTTATATGGCACCAACCTGGTGAAGGATGCTTTGGAGAAAGTGAAGTTGATTCAGGAGAGGCTCCACACAGCACAATCCAGACAGAAGAGTTACGCGGATCAGAAGGCGTGTGATGTATCATTTATGGAGGGAGATAAGGTCCTATTGAAAGTCTCGCCGATGAAGGGTATTATGAGGTTCGGGAAGAAGGGCAAGCTGAGCCCAAGATTTATAGGTCCTTTCGAGGTATTGAGGCGAGTTGGAGAGGTTGCTTATGAGCTTGATTTACCTCCACGTTTATCAGGAGTTTATCCGGTCTTTCATGTGTCTATGCTCCGGAGATACCATGTTGACTTCTCTCACGTGGTTGATTTCAGCACCATTCAGTTGGATGAGAGGTTGGGCTACGAGGAGGAGCCAATTGCTATTATTGACAGGCAGGACCGCCAATTGAGATCCAAGAGAGTTTCTGCCGTAAAGGTCAAGTGGTGGGGCCAATCAGTCAAGGAGGTGACTAGAGAATCCGAGGAGGACATGTGGAGAAGATATCCGCACTTATTCAACACTCCAGGTATGATTCTAGACCCGTTTGAGGACGAACATTTGTTTAAGAGGTGGAGAATGTAACGACCCGACTGGTCGTTTTGCATTTTACGACCCTGTCCCCCTAAATGAGACTTCCTGTAGTTGCTTTTAATGATTTATGAATTGTGGGGACGGGTGGTTCGGGATTTGGAAGAGTTTGGAATGGTATAGGAACACTTTGTTCCTTAAAGTTGGCCTTTAGGGCCAAGTTTGACTTCGGTCAACATTTTGAGTAAACGACCTCGGAATCAAGTTTCGACGGTTCCGGTAGCTTCGTATGATGATTTCGGACTTGGGCGTATGTTCGGAACGAGTTTTGGATGATCCGGGAGCATTTCGGCGCCCAATAGCGAAATAAGAATTTCCTTAAGTTGAAATTGAGGGTTGTAACATGTTTTTGTGTTATCGAGGTATGAACGGAATCCAGAGACCGAGAATAGTTCTGTTATGTCATTTATGACATGCTTGAAAATTTTGGTATCATTCTGAGTATTATTGGTCAGTTCGGCGCATTGTTAGTGAATCCTAAAATTTGAAGTTCAAAAGTTTGATTCAATTTGGTTTTGGGGTCGGATTCCTAGTTTCGTTGTTGTTTTTTGCGTTCCGATAATTCGAGGGATTCCGTATCATGAATACAGACTTGTCAGTGCCTTTGGACGGGGTCCCGGGGGCTCGGGTGAGTTTTGGACCCCTCGGAGCTAAATGCCAAACACTAGATTTTCTCAGTTTGGTTTCCTTCTATGCGTTCGCGGGTGTGCTCACGCGTTCCCATAGAAGGAGTTGGGTAGGGGTGAAATTACCCTATGCGTTCGCATAGGCGCGCCGCGTTCGCGTAGAGTAAGTCAGTGGGCAGGCTAAGCTTTACCCTCTGCGTTCGCACCCCTCCCCACCGTTTTCGCGTGGGTCTAGCCCAGCTAGCCTCCGCGTTCGCATGACCCCATCCACATTCACATAGAAGGGCCGTCAGAGGGGCCTGGGACTTAGCCTTCACGAACGCAGCTCCCTAGCCGCATTCGCATACAAGGGGAAGTTGGGCAGTGTTGGATTTAAACGGGACTTAGTCCCTTTTTAGCCATTCTTTTTCACTTGGGGTGATTTTGGGAACTTTCAAAGAGGAGATTTCACCTAGCAACTATGAGGTAAGTGATTCCTACTATAATTTAAGTTGAATACTTGGATTTTTAGGTAGATTAACACACTAATTAGTGGAAAATCATGGGCTGGAGTAAAAACCTAGGCTTTATGAAAAATGGGAGAACTACCAAGGAATTTGCCATGGAATCATACAAAAACTATATATTAATGATCCTTAGGTTATGGGTAAGTGTTTCCTTCGAAAATTTCCGGAATCCGAGCATGTGGGATCGCGGGTGTATTTTGAGATATTTCAAAGTAGGCTAAAATGGTTAAGTAAATAGGGAAATTTCATGCTTTTGAGTCTAAATTAATGTATTCATGCAACATTTGACTAGTTTTGAATCCTTGGGAGGCGAGTTTGGAGATTCGGGCACATTCTTGACCCGGAAAGTAGGTTCTACCCGAGGTGAGTTTCCTTTCTAACCTTGTAAGAGGGATTGTCCCCATAGGTGATTATAAATAATTGCATGTCCTTATTTGTGGGAGCTACGCGCGTACGAAGTGATGAGAGTCCAAGCATAGCTACTAGTATGTTGTGTTGGGTAGTTTTAAGGCTCACAAGCATGCTTTTATGTTCCTTACATGTGTCCCTAAATGTATTTGAGTTGCATAGTATCCTTGAATTGGTATGAGAGTATTAGGAAGTTATGTTCAAAAATTATATTGGTTACGTTCTTGCTTTTACGTATAATCTCTGTTAAATCCCTAAATGTTGATAATTTTGTGTATGTATACGGCACCCGCATCGCATGTATGATTCGTGAGCAGGATAGCCCTACCCTCATGTCAACCGCGTCGCATGTTCGATTCGCGAGCGGGTAATAGATGCATCTATGGTTCGAGCCGTTCGACCCTCGGTAATGCACATTTATTTTCGCGACGTTTCGGCCGTACGCTTTCGGCATAATATGTCCTATTTAATTTACTATGAGTTTTGTTGTAATTGTATAAACTGTTTCATGTGAAAAAGAGAATTTAGTACATTATATGCTAGTGAAATTTGACATGCAAAGGTAAATATAATTATACTTGATATTTTATGTCTTTGTGATTACTACGCCTGTTATACCTGCTTGGCCCTTATTAAATTATGTTATTTAAATTTTGACCCTAGTAAGTATCACGTCTACCTCTCGTCACTGCCTCTTCGAGATTAGGCAGGATACTCACTGGGTACATATTTGTTTATGTACTCATGCTACACTTCTGTACTTAATTGTACAGGCTCTGAGGCAGGTGCCTCTAGGTATTCATCCGGAGCTCGTCCCTGACGTATATTTGGCGTGGACTTCTCGGTGAGCTGTTTTTCTTGACGCTTTTCTCTGGAAGCACCTTGGAGTTCCTCTTTTCTTTTGCTATGTATGTATTACTTTTCTTCAGACCGTAGGGCAAACTCGTACTTTCTTTTGGATACTCATTTCTATTAGATGCCCGTAGACCTGTGACGCCAGTTCCTGGCATGCCCACGCAGTGGATATTTTATTCTTTTGGATTGTAATTATTGGTGGTGATTACTATATTTATTACTCTCTTTTGGTTGTCTAAGTCACTTGTTTGCTTCGAAATTTAAAAATCTAAAAGAAAAACCTCTCAAGTATGGGAAAGTGTTTTATAAATTAAAAAGGGATCACTAGTAAATTAAGGTTGGCTTGTCTGACATCGGAGTTGGGCGCCATCGTGACCTAAATTGGGATTTGGATCATGACAACCACCTTTCCTTTCCATCTTGTGCTTTAACTTTCGAGCCTCAGTAGCCTGGGCAAACGCCACCATCTTCCCATAGTTCATGTCAGAATTTAGAGTAGTTGTGGCAGCTTCATTAATAACCAAGGGACTAAGGCCTTGCACAAATCGGCAAACTCTAGCCTCCATAGTTGGCATCATTTGAACAACATACTGTGACAGGCGCACGAACTCCATGTTATATTCCCACACACTTTTACTACCCTGCTTAAGGGTCTCAAACTCCACACCAAGAATCTAACTCGGCACCACGAAATCCCAAGTTTTGGGTTAGGAATTTTAGGAGTCCTTACATTTAATTACAAGTCCAACCATACTGATTTCACTCAAATCCGACTCCGCATCGATGTTCAAAACTCAAAAATTCACTTTTGGAAAGTTTAGACAAAAAACCCTAATTTTACTTTTGAAATCCTCGATGAAATGCCAAAAATTAAGATAGATTCATGATATAAAACCAAAAATTAGTAGAGAACACTTATCACAATCCACATGGTGAAAATTTCTTCACAAATTGCCTCAATCTAAGCTCCATAGCTCTAAATATGCAAAAATGGCCAAAACTCAGTTGCCTCACAAAATACCTTATGCGATCATGCAATCATCACAGTTATGCGTTCGCACCATACACAATGCGAACACGAAGAAGAAGAAGCCATTGCCCAGCTCAGTCCAAACTATTACGCGAATGCGGGATTACTTACACGAACACGGTGCACAAACAACAGTAGCATACGCAAACGCGGACTGTTATTCGCGAACGCGAAGAAGAAATAGTCAGCTCCAATTTTTCCCTCTATGAGATCACATCTCTCAATCTGCGATCATGAAGAACACTGGGCACACCAAACATCAGCAGAACCAGCAGTGCAATATGAAGAATAAATGGTTTGAAATCGATCCGAAACACGCTTGAGACCTTCAAGACCACGTCCGAACATTCCAACAAGTCTCGTAACATAACACAGACTTGCTCGAGGCCTCAAATCACATACAATAACATTGAAACGATGAATCGCACCTCAAATAAAAAATCAGTGAACTTTGTACTTTAAACATCCAAAACTCACGCCGAAACATATCAAATCAACCGAGAATGAACTCATATTTTTGCCCCGAAGTCCAAAATGATATCGAATCTATTCAAATCCCCCGAACTACAATCCGAATCTGATATCCTCAAAGTCAACTTTCGGTCAAGCTTATAAACTTTCTAAACCTTCAAATTTCCAACTTTCACCAATTCGTGCTGAATCCTTCTAGAAATATCCAAATGTAAATCCGGGCATACACCCGCGTCCGAAATCACCATCCGGACCTAACGAAACCATCAAAACTGCAATCCTAGGTCAAATGTCAAAAGTCAAATTTTGTCAACTCTTCAAACTTAAAGCTACAATCTTGAAGTCGATTCTTCCAAATTGATTTTGAATAACTTGAAAACCAAAACCAACGATTCACACAAGTCATAATACATCATGCGGAGATACTCGTATCCTCAAACTACCGAGCGAAGAGCAAATGCATACAATGACCAGTCGGGTCATTACATCTGTTACACCCTATAATTTTTTTGTACGTGAAAGGACGCCATAAATACATTGGTGAAAGCTCGGAAATGAGATGTTACATCCCGCATTTTCGTATTTTAAAATTTCGTCATAAGCTAATCGACGTAAGTTCAAGAATTAAATTATTTTGAGATTATAAGCATTATGCTATTTCAAACAAGTGATGCGTAAATTTGTGAAGGTGAGAGGGTAAGCAAATCGAAGAAAATAAATTTTCGTCAAAGTTTAACATGTTGAGATAAAATACGGTCCGAGATAAAATACCCGATATTTATGAACAAATGCAATACAAGGTAACACATGATCATGATAGTGAGGTGTATAAGGTGTGTTAAAAATAAAGAGTATTTTTAGTAGTTTGAGATAATTCTTAATTATGTGGGTAATTAGTTAATTACTGGTTTAATGGGAGATTAACCATGTAATTAAAGATTTGTGGATAATTAGTAGGTGGGGACAAAACCCCCCACGTGGTAGCCACATAAGATCCATTAAGTGACTAGGTGGCAACATGTAAAATGATAAGCACCTAACTTCATTTGATTAAATAATCTTATCAAAACAAAAGACTTCTCAATTCAAGATTTTGATAATTCACAAAGACATTGAATTCACCAAAGCCATAAAAGTCTTTTAACGTTATTGCTCCAGCAAGTATCATACAAGGTTAAGACCAATTTCACAGAGCGACTGTATGGAATTTGCTACAAGAACTCATACAAGACTACTAGTAAATATGATATTTTCATATCGTCTTCAACAAGATTTTCCTATCATCTTCAACTAGATTTTCATATAAATTCAACAAGGTTTCATAGTATCTTAAGCAACGTGAGATTTTGTAATTATAAGGGATTACGGTGCATTCTTTCTCAAGAATATCATACAGATTTTTCCCCACTTTGATCTGCCATTATGTGCTGTCGCAATCAACGGGTGTTAAAGCGAATGTCAAGAGAATCGATTTAGGTATGTTACGGCTACTCCTTCTTTCTTTTGGCATGGTCCGAATGATACAAATGAAACGAGCAAATGCACAACTTCTATAAATGACTCTATTCATAAGAGTATTAGAAGTTCCTATGTTCTTGAGTTCCCATATGTCTTATTATTCTATCGTCTGTTCATGGGTCTCAGAAAATACGTAAGTTGATAAAGTTTACTTCATGATATTAATCAAAGACATAATGGTCATATGACATTCCGAAAGATTTTATTGACGTACTTCTCATGCATTGCATTCATTTATACATACACATTGATCCATGATCAGATGGCGTTATATACGCATATATATGTATATTATATGTATATGGGATATGGAAAAAGGTTACAACGTTATATACGCACCACCACCTGATCAACTGGTATACATTGATGATTTTGCTCAAAGTGGCCGAAATGATATGATGGGATGCCCTCAGAGGCTTGATGATGTTATGAACACATATACCTATGCATGGTATAACATCTATACACATATGCATGACATTATAAAAATGAAATGATTGACAGAGCTATACAGACGTACATGTCGAGTTTTTTACTCCATGTTTCTCTCATGTCTATTATTTACTAATTTTCAATCCTAACATACTCGGTACATTATTTGTACTAACGTCACTTTTCCTGGGGAAGCTGCGTTTCATGCCCGCAGGTCTCGATAGACAGGTCGAGAGTCCTCCAAGTACGTGATCAGCTCAGCGGAAGATGTTGGTGCACTCCATTTGCTCCAGAGTTGCTTGTTTGATCAGTATGATTTAGATGTGTATTATTTGGTATGGTGCGGCTCTGTCCCGACCTTTATGACAATTATGTATTCTTATAGGCCTGTAGACAGATGTCATGTACGTAAAAGATTGTATGGCCTTGTCGCCCTATGTTTAGTGTATGAGTGGTTATTTTGGTCTTAGAGGCCCATATGTCTTATGTATAAGTTAGTATTACATGTTGTATTCTACCTATCTCACGGAAACCTCTCCAGCTCAGTTATTTATGATAGTATGATGCGAAAAGATACATTATGTTGGTACCCGACTGAGTAAGGTACTGGGTGCCCGCCGCGGCCCATAGGTTTGGGTCGTGACAAAAGTTGTATTAGAGCAGTTTTGTCCTAGGGAGTCTACAAGTCGTGTCTAGTAGGGTCTTGTTTATGGGTGTGTTATGCACCACACTTATAAGCAGGAGGCTACAGGGCATTTAGGAATGTCACTCTTTCTTCTTAGTTTAGATTGTGCGGTAGAGCTCAGTTGTAAGAACTCAATTTCCTAAACTCTATCTTATTCATAATACGAAGATTCCTACATCCAGAGAGAAGGTTGGTAAGAGAAATAGATGTGAAGGAATTGAGTCAGAGGAGCTTGATTTTTGCATCATGCTTATGATGGATAAATATTAGATATTCAGCAGGTCATGTGTGTGCTAATATGTGTAAGCTTCTGGAAAAGGAGCCTAAGGAATGAATATCTATCCACCCATATGGTAAAAAGAAACAAGAGATTTAGAAGGTAGATATAAGTTTCAACAAGTAAAAGAAGCAAGGTGAAAACGGGTACGAGGTACCCAGCTAATGAAGATTATCATTATTTACCATTTAGGAAGGGATATAAAAGCACTTTGAGTTACCTTCAACAGTAGTAGAGGTATGTACAATCAGCCACACACATCTCATTTATGCCCTATGGGGGCTAACAGAATTAGTATAATAGAAGGCAGGATGTCAGGATCCGGCTAGGGTTAGAGTGACCCAACACGGTGGATGGCTTGTTTGAGTTGGTTGACATTTCCGAAGGATATTACAAATATGTTAATAGATCTCTTTGTGATACACCCCGATGTTCCACTCTAAAATAGTATGGCTAGATATGAGTACTACAAAGATAGGCATTGGAAGCCTTGAAGGGATAAATATTATCTTAGTGTGTCTCCCGTCCCTAGGGGAGAGAGAATGTTAGGAAACCCGAAGATCCAGTGGATGGAGCAAGGGGATCTAAAAGTAAAAAAATGTCTTATTGAAGCTTTCAGAATAAAGTGATAAACAGAAATATTAGAAGGGAAATAAGAAGAGAGTTAATGAAACATTACAAGTAAAATATAATACATAGATGACAACGGTAGATCAAAAAGATGAAAATATTATAGAGTCTATAGTTAATTGAAGGAAAAGACAAGAGGTGACAGGCCTTGAGACAACAAAAGAGTACAGGTCATAAAGTCATATCCCCATTTGAAGAAATAAGTTTGTGACTCCAACGCGACTATCGGAAGGAAAAGTTAGACCCCAGAACAATAGAAATCAGTATGGGCTGGTGAACAAGATAAACTAAACATGAATTAGGGACTGAGTGATTGGATAATAGTCAGCATCATGAGAATTTTAGATTTTTCTCCGGCGATAATAGAGTGGACAAAAGAAGAAGATTCATGAGAAATTCTGAGAATGGTCATTCAGGAAGACGCTTCCCTAAAGCAAGCAATGTGAGCAAAGTTAAGCTTAAGGGACTGTATGTGCCAGTTATACTAAGTGTCACCCTCGAGAATAAGGAATTTTATTATCCTTGATACAGAAGGATTGACGCAAGCTGAGTAAGGGTCATCGATGATTTGAAAAAACATCAAAGATGAAGAGGTAAAATATCTATAGGTGGATCCTCGTGGCTCCAACTCCTAGTACTCCCCTAAATGGGGAATATGGAGTGATAAGGCATTAAGTCAGAATTAAGTGGTTCTAGTAACTATGGATTAATAAAGGAAGAATGTGATAAGAATGAGAAAGGGACAAGATTTCACTTATTCAAATCCTACAGATATGCTACGGTTCCAGAATATTATGCAAACATGACGTCTAGGAGAGGAGGTAAGGGTTCCTGCCTGAGATGTTATTGATAGATAAGGAGCCAGTACGAGACGTAAGTTAAGATAAAGGAAATGACCCATGAAAGATTACACAGAATATTGATATGAGAATGAGCCAATGAGTAGTTAGTAGTTGATTCAGGAAGAGCCTAGTTATGACTAGACAAGAGGATACGAAAAACTCAACAGATCGTGCAAGATAAATATAGTGAACCCAACATGGGGAATTCAGTCTTGCAGATATGACATTGTAATACTTTAGAAATATTTAGATAGGAGTCGGGGTAGTTAAAGGTACCTTATGAATGTTATGGAAATAAAAGATAGTTTCACTGGGAAGACAATCGAAACTTCAGGTCAGAAGCAACCCTACAAGTACAAGCGGATGGAGGTAAGGAACTATGGATAATTATAGGCAAGGAAGGACATCAAAAATTCTATCGAGTATACGATATAATAAAATTGCAGCCTTGCAAGAATCAGAGGGTCCTCCCTAAGTACTACAATGCAAACTAGTGAGGAAGTAAGGAAGAAGGCTTCGACCTAAGCTCAGTGACCTAAAGTGGAAGTGATCTTATAACAGCAGTCTCACAAAAACATTGTATGTACTCCATGAGAAAGTGGCACCTACCATGGCTAAGGAACATGAAGAAGAATTAAAAGTTATATTCGAGACCATGTGAGTTGCGTGGAACTAAGATAAACTAAGTATACATGTAACAAAAGGGCAGAAAGACCAGGAAAACTAATAGCTTACGTTTAAAGGAAGCTCAGAGGGAAAAAAAGGGATTATGCACTTAAGACTTCAGAGTGATATCCATGCACCATATATGTTGACATTCATACAGTCGTAGAAAACTCTGGTTTAAGTTAAAAGAAAGAATTGAGCCTAGGGCATAGACAAAGGATTGAATTATCAGAAGGTTGTATCATGGATATTCCATAGCGCCCATGAAAGGCTAAAGTAATAACTAATACCATGATCCACAAATCAGAAGATAGCTTAAGCCTACATAAAGGCTGATCAGAAGGAAGAGGGAACTAAAGAGTTACAACAAGGAAGTAAATCAGGAGTCTGATTATTGGACCTAGAAAATTATAGACCACGTGATTGAGAATATTGCAGGATCGCTCTTAAATATAAGAGAGATAGTACAATAGGCATATTCTATAACGGCTCTATGATAATGCCAGTTAGAAGAGTACCAGCCTCATAAGAAGTCAGTATGAACCTCTTACCGGATAACGTATGCACTAGAGGTGCAAATATTGCAATAGAGCTTCAAGTTGTCGATGTGAATTATACCTCTATGGAAGGGAGGTTATGAAAGAGATAGCATATGTGATGTGAGATTTTAAGGTAAGTAAGGTAAAGGTGAACAATGTACGAGATACTCAAATGCAGAAGATCGTGAATAGTCCATACTTCGGATAGAAGGATAGAAGCGCTGGGATTCAATATCTAGGAATGATAGCGGCATCGGCAGTGGGATATATCTTCCAGCCTATGGTTTATAGATACCGAGAGGCGTAGTTAAGAGAGTAAAGAAGAGTTTGAGATGATGTTATGTCTCGCTTGATGTTCCAAAATAACACAAGGAAATATATGGTGCAAGCACGTTGAAAGAAGGTTGTGAGTAGTATAACTAGATATGTGTAGGTCGCAAGCTAAAGTATGGTAAAGTGACAAGGTTTTAGGAAGACATGAGTAAGGATAAAACGGGCGAGTGAGAAGGTGATGAGAATGGATAAGTCCATGGGATTAAGCCCATGAAAATAAGAGAGCTGATGGTTTCTCTAAGTTATAGAAAGCTCAATATAGCCTGAATGAAGTCAAAGGAGTCTAAGACTAATAGCATTTAAAAGAGATGGAATGTTGCCCTGGTAGTAAAATGAGGGTATACTTGTGATAAATGAAGTATGACGTTTGGACCTTCAATTGAGTGATGATTTGAAGGGATTACATGAATTGTACGGGATTAAAATGCCCACGTAAGTGAGTCACATTGGAATGCTATAAAGTACGGTTATTGAAGTACATCATCGTCGCTAGTGGATCAGGAAAATCACTTCGAATATTCCTCGATGCAAAGTAAGCCCTAGTGGAAATGTTTTACATAAGAAGTTTCAAGATATCAGTGGTAGATTGTAGATCAACATTGAGGTAAATCAACAATGGATGGATAGAAGTTATAAAGTACGAAATGAAATATGCCAATATTCATAAGTTCAACAAAGTACCGAGTAAAGAAATTCAGTATAGATGCCCAGAGGAACATCTTATTGAGTTCTGTATATGTTTACAAAGTGAGGTCTAGAGATTGGCTAAAAGTTGGAGGAAGAAGGAGAGAGGAGTTGCATAGGCGCACTTACAAAGTCAGAGTCGTATGGGCTGGATGATAAAAGGTAGCAGTAGTTACAAGATTGGAAGGATTCCGACCACGAGTCCTATGTGAGAAAGAGGACTAAAGAGGGAAATGCCCTGGCCTTTGGGATTCATTCACAGAACAGTTGTCTAGATGGCAAGAGGAGTAATATAGTATTCGCAAGAGCTATGGGTTATGAGAATGATAAGTGCATCAGTCAACATTCGAGGATGAATGTTATGTTCCAAGGGGGGAATAATGTTACACCCTTTTTTTTTGTACGTGAAAGTACGCCAAAAATAAATTGTTGAAAGCACGGAAATGAGATCTTACATCCCACATTTTTGTATGTTAAAATTTCATCGTAAGCTAATCGACGTAAGTTCGAGAATGGGATTATTTTGAGATATAAGCATTATGCTATTCAAACAAGTGATGAGTAAATTCATGAAGGTGAGAGGGTAAGTAAGTCAAAGAAAATAAATTTTCGTCAAAGTTTAACATGTTGGGATAAAATATGGCCCGAGATCAAATACTCGATATTTATGGACTAGTGCCCTACAAGGTACCACATGACCATGATAGTGAGGTGTATAAAGTGTGTTAAAAATGAATAGCATTTTTAGTAATTTGAGATAATTCTTAATTATGGGGGTAATTAGTTAATTATTGGTTTAATGAAAGATTAACCATGTAATTAAGGATTTGTAGATAATTAGTAGGTGGGGACAAAACCCCCCACGTGGCCGCCACATAAGAGCCATTAAGTGACTCTTAAATCACTTGTCTAGGTGGCAACATGTAAAATGATGAGCACCTCATTCCATTTCATTAAAGAATCTTATCAAAACAAAAGACTTCTCAATTCAAGATTTTGACCAATTCACAAAGACATGGAATTCACCAAAGCCATAAAAGTCATTCAACGATATTGCTCCAGCAAGTAACATACAAGGTTAAGATCAATTTCACAAAGAGATTATATTGAATTTGCTAAAAGAGATCATATAAGACTGCTAGTAACGTGAGATTTTCATATCTCTTCAACAAGGTTTTCCTATCATCTTCAACGAGATTTTCATAGAAATTCAACAAGGTTTCATAGCATCTTAAGCAACGTGAGATTTTTCAATTATAAGAGAACAGTGCAATCTATATCAAGAATATCGTACAGATTTTTCCCTACTTCGATCTGTCATTACGTGTTGTTGCAATCAACGACTGTTAAAGAGATTGTCAATAGAATTAGTTCAGGTATGTTAAGGCTATCCCTTCTTTGTTTTGGCATGGTCCAAATGATACAAATTAAACGATAAAATGCAAAACTTCCATAAATGACTCTATTCATAGGAGTATTAGAGGTGCATATGTTCTTGAGTTCCCATATGTCTTCTAATTCTGTCGTCTGTTCATGGGTCTCAGAAAAAACGTAAGTTGATAAAGTTTACTTCATGATATTAATCAAAGACATAATGGTCATATGACATTCCGAAAGATTTTATTGACGTACTTCTCATGCATTGCATTCATTTATACATACACATTGATCCATGATCAGATGGCGTTATATACGCATATATATGTATATTATATGTATATGAGATATAGGAAAAGGTTACAACGTTATATACGCACCATTACCTGATCACCTGGTATACGTTGATGATTTTGCCCACAGTGGCCGAAATGATATGATGGGATGCCCTCAGAGGCTTGATGATGTTATGAACACATAGACCTATGCATGGTATGACATTTATACGCATATGCATGACGTTATAAAAATGAAATGATTCACAGAGCTATGCAGACGTAAATGTCGAGTCTTTTACTCCATGTTTCTCTCATGTCTATTATTTACTGATTTTAATTCCTTACATGCTCGGTACATTATTTGTACTGACGTCCCTTTTTCCTGAGGACACTGCATTTCATGCCCGCAGATCCTGATAGACAGGTCGAGTTCCTCCAAGTAGGCGATCAACTCAGTGGAAGATGTTGGTGCACTCCATTTGCTCCGGAGTTCCTTGTTTGATCAGTATGATTTAGATGTGTATTGTTTGGTATAGCGGAGCTCTGTCTCGACCTTTATGACAATTATGTATTATTAGAGTCTTGTAGACAGATGTCATGTACGTAAAAGATTGTATGGCCTTATCGGCCTATGTTCAGTGTACGAGTGGTTATTTTGGTCTTAGAGGCCCATATGTCTTATGTATAAGTTGGTATTACATGTTGTATTCTACCTATCACACGACAATCTCTCCGGCTCAGTTATCTATGATAGTATTATGCGAAAAGATACGTTATGTTGGTACTCGGTTGAGTATGGTACCGGGTGCCCATCGCGGCCCATCGGTTTGGGTCGTGACAACATCCTCCCCCACTTAAACATACGTTTGTCCTTGAACGTGCCAGGAATCGTTCCAAAGCTATCAAATCATGGTGTAACCTTACCATGCACATACTCGGGGTGATCCCACGTCACCCTGCTCCATATAAGCCTGCGAACACAACATAGCTGGAGATACTTACTTCAACTCTAGCTCATAAGCCTTAGAACCCAAATTTCCAACATCCGGAATTCCTTACAAGGATTGAATCTCACATCTACACACTGTATAAGCCTTAACAATCTATACTAAGTCATAACCATAACCCAAGATGTAATCACATGATATACCCCATCACTCAGATACTCACAGCAGTAACTGCTGACCTCTATGGCCGCCCAAAAAAAAATTTGGTATCAGTATAAACCCCATATAGATTAGAACCCCGTTCAAAACTTTCATACACTATCCAAAATAAAAGAAACACGCAAAATCTCTTAACCACTCATCTGATCAATAATCCAAGAAGCTCGCTCGTCCGAGCAGAGCCATTGCCCAAATCCCCAAATATAGTATCATTCTTCCAAACATTCTTTATCCCCATACAATAGTGCAAATATCAAGTCTAGAAACATCATCTTAGCCAATACGAGTAGCCCAACTGACAAGTCTCGACAAAATCATATGGATCCCTACACAACTTGGTTCCGTACAACAACCAATAATCTAGACATGGTAGATAATGATAAGGAAGTTAAATAAGAATGCAACTAAGCAAGTTAAGCAGGCAAGGTATTTTTAACATTTTCCTATGAACTATTTTCAACAAGGTGAAAGTAAAATACACAAAATAAGAATAAGGAGTTACATTTCATGATAGTACCATTGCGGTGCGCATCCCGATCCCATCATATCAGTCCACATACAGTACCCATCGAGCCATAATACTCGGACCCGCTGATCACATGTGCGTCAACATCAAACACGATAGGGTGCACCAATATAAATGTGGGAAGATAATTAGGCACAACGATACCAAGAAAGACAAGCACAAATAAGGTGCAATAAGAAATTCAACATCGCGAGGACCATCTTGCTTAAAACGCCATAAGGCTCATACGGACTTACAATATGCGTGCGAAAAATCATGGAACCCTCACAATATGTTATAACATAAGAGAGAAACACATAACATAGAACAAGGCACAAATAACATCCATTATGTTCGATGATATACCCGTGGTAATAGCTACGCAGGAGCAAGCAAATCCGATTCGGTAAAAAATACACATTCTCATTAGGCTAAAAAAATTCTTCCCAAAACAAATGCCAATAATTTCCAAATAGGAAAATAACCTTCCAAAAGTCCATAGCAACCTTTTCATAACACACACCATCAATAAATCAATACTCAACATTTTTTCACAATTCGAAATCAAGGAATAGTTTGCCTACGAGAAAATCGAGTCTTTGAACTCATGTATACTAGAATTTCTACATCTGATCTCAACATCACTGCTCAAATGGCTGATACGTCATTTATACTCCATCATCTTACCAAAAATTACCCACAAGTCGAAACAATGCACCTGCCAAAAGGCGAACTATTCTCCAACGAAAAAAAAAGAATAGTGCCAGCATAATCTTAAACACCCGAAATCATCTATGACACAAAGAACTCATATCCTTTCTTCCAAGACTAAATCGCAACCTTGTGTATGCAACCTTTCAACCCCACACGGCGCATTGCCTCTAACTTGCTAACTCGCGACACTACAAAAATTCCATAATCAACTCTGAACCATGAGCAAATTGAACATCTCATCGACCGTGAACCTCTCATTTAACCCAATCTAGGAGAACATCACCACACACACAATATAGCTTCTATCCCTGTAGAAAACACCCCCACCGGCCATAACCATGATGAATTCTTCCAAACTCATTAACACATAGTCAAATCACCAGAATCGATCTCCTCTAACTAAACCGAGTCAGAACGACTGCCAACCTGAAAGTAACTCAATCGGATATGCTCACCCTAAAGGAACCCTCTACGAATCCCAAAGTCGTTTCTTGCATCTCGCCAATATTTCCATGTAGATTTTTCTTGACTATGAAATACCGTAATCCGATCACCATTCATCTCAAACCCTGCCCATACACAAACTCAGAAGTCCTTAAATGCGACATATGATCTGGAACTCGTCAAAACCTTCTCGAAACCACTCACCTTACTCTGATCTTCAATACACAGCTAATATGCACCGACCAACCTGCCATGCACCAGCACATGGCTATTCAAAGAACAACTAAGAAATCCCTTGGCCCGGAAACTGATACAATGCATGATCCTAGAATTCGTTCGTCGTCAACAGACTCCCCCACTTAGCCTGAAGCCATAGAACACATCGTTGGTAATCCAAAATACCACATCTTCATAGCATGACCCGATACCGCATGGCTATTTAACTGAATACTTAAAAAACTCATGCAATACTGATCATAGAACACTATGAAGACTCTACCAAGCGCTTACCCATCCTTGAAATAGTCAAACAACTCCCCCAAATGTTCTCAAATGATAACATATGCACTCCACCGAATGGAAACTCATATGAAACACACGATCCAAACCTATCACACAGGGGATGGCCCACTGGCTATACTCAAATAGAATCTTACCATGAATCCACCTTCGTCACAACAGCTAGGCCACCAGCCAGACTTCCCATGTTTGTGCTTACCAACTAGGTATAAGAACCCGCCTCGTACCACAAATGAAAAACTAGAAGATTTAACACTACATCTGCTCCTGAGGCTAGACAGCACATCATGATGATAATCAAGCATCTTTAGCCCGCCATAATCCACATGCAGCATCATAGATCGTCAGCACGTAACAAATACTAAGTGTGCAACATCACATATGAATGATTGGGAATAATCAAAATTGTAGGTTTCAAGCTGAAACAAGGCTGCACGATGAGGAAAGAAGAAATGGAAATTTTCCTAAATGTCCCATAGCCTCCCGAAGATAGGCATGGACATCATCATACCGATCAACAAGACTTTACTAGACACCTGCTCAAGACTCGTAGAACCTACGAACCTTGCACTCTGATACCAACTTGTCACCACCTAAAAATCCACTAGTCGTGATGACACCTAACCTGACCTGCTAGGTAAGCCAATTAATAGTCAACACAGTCCAAATGAGATTTATAGAAAAATAGTGAAGTATTATCCGAACATTTATATATTAACCCAAGGACTAGTAGTACGAATCACGAGCTGCTAGGAATTTGAAATTTACAAAGCTGGTAAAAATAAATACATGATCTGTTTGAAAGTTATATAAACAGATTAGAAAAATCTAAAGCTACCCAAGGACAAGTGGCAGTTATATTCTGGAATGCACGAACATATTCAAGGTCAGCTCCTGACATCACCAGCAGCCCCTCTCCAAAATCTGCAGGCGAGGTGTAGAAGTGTAGTATGAGTACAACCGACCTCATGTACCTAGTAAGTATATTGTCTAACCCCGTCAAAGTAGTGACGAGTATTTCAGTTAAAATATACTTACTGATAAAACATGTACCGTAAACTAGCAATAGAATATACTACGATATAACAGAAAAAAGTACACAAAACGAATTTGTAAAGCAATACCTGAGTACTTAAAGAGATCACAATTTAACATTTTCCAATATCTCGACCAATCTTTTCTTTAGAGCGAAAACCAATAAACCACGATAGTCACTCCATAACTTTCATAGAGTGAGGAATGTACTCGGATATCAAATCAATTGCACGGCAACACCCTTCGTGCATATATCTCATCCTCACCAAATGTGTGTATAATAGTACCAACCAGATGGAAGAAATACTGATAACAGTATTGAAAAAGTAGGAAATACGCAAGCAGTAATAATGAACGAGGATATACATATGGGCAACAATAATAATACTAGGTGGAAAGCATAGGAGTAATGACTGCAATTAGGACAGAAAAATAAAAACTTCAACTAACTAGCATGGTGGAGGACTAGATATAGATATAAAAAATAAGAAGGGAACTCATGATTGTTATAAATTAACAAGTAGAGGCATAAATGACTAACATGGTAGAAGACCTTTACTAAAGTGCAACAAAATATATATGACATGGATGTAATTGTAACAACCGGAAGTACGCATGGTATTTGCAAGTTAAGAAAGTAGGCATGGTCAACACAATTGAGATAGGGAACAAAGACAGAACAGTAACGACAAGTCACATAAGAACCATAAGTACAACAATAACAACTCAAGGTAAAGGCATGAACATATCTACAAGGAAAGGATATCATGACATAATGCATGTTTCTCGTCCTGACCTGCATGGAAAAACCCTTCGTGCTATGAACTCGTGATAACATAAATCATGATAATATAAATGCAATGACACGCAATCACCCTTCGTGCTTTTACTCTCATATAAAATGGCACGGCATCACCCTTCGTGCTTTATACTCTCCCTCACATGATAATATATATATATATATATATATAATGACACGGCATCACCCTTCGTGCTTTACACTCTTCCTTACCAAGCATACGTATATCAATGTCAAACAAGGTAGGAAGCGTAAATAACGCCAAGGAGAGTGCTTAAATGAATATTCCAAATAAACCCCATTCACAACTTTCAAGCCAACAGTAGTTCAATAAACCCCCAAGAACCTTATTATTCAAGTATTTAAACAAATCTCAAGAATGATCTACAACACGAGTATAGAATCTAGTATCTCAAGAATATCGGCCGTAGTAATGTATTAAGTATTAAGCATAATGGTGACCGAATTAGACACATCAATATTTTCTTAGAATTCCGCCAAATTTTGATCAACTTATAATAAACTAAATCTTGGTTTCTAATATTTAATTCTACATTCTTAGTATCTATGAGTCAAGGAAGACATTGAACAAGAAGGTCACCTAATCCTACAAGGCACAATTCATAGCATAATCTACCTCTGAGCATGATTAACCCTGGCACATGCATATATGCTCGTCACCTCATATATGTATCACCCCCGCATGTAGCAAATAATGTCAAATAGTAGGAAAATATTCCTCAACAAAGTTAGGCAAGACACTTACCTAATACACTAGAAGCGCCATCCCACTCAAATCATCCTTCGAACGGCTCGAAACTAGCCAAAAGAAACTCAACTATATTAAAATAATCCCAAAGGAACCAAACCCAATCAACAAAGGTCGAATCTTTATACAAGTAGCAACAATGAATGAGGATATACATATGGACATTAGTGATACTAGGCAGAAAGCATATGAGTAATGACTTGCAATGAGGAAAGAAAAATATAAACTTCAACTAACTAGCATGGTGGAGGACTAGATATAAATATAACAAATAAGAAGGAAACACATGATCTTTGTAAATTAACAAGTAGAGGCATGAATGACTAACATGGTAGAAGGCCTGTACTAAAGTGCAACAAAATAGATACGACATGGATGTAATTGCAAAAGCAGGAAGTATGCATGGTATTTGCAGGTTAAGCAAGTAAAAGGCATTGGAAATTACAACAACAATTGAGATGGTGAACAAAGACAGAACAGTAACGACAAGTCACATAAGAACCATAAGTACGACAATAATAGCTCAAGGTAAACGCATGAACTTATCTACAAGGAAAGGATATCAGGACATAATGCATGTCACTCGTCCTCACCTGCACGGAAACACCCTTCGTGCCATGAACTCGTGATAACATAAAATCATGATAATATAAATGCAACGACATAATCCTTCGTGCTTTTACTCTCAAATGAAATGGCACGGCGTCGACCTTCGTGCTTTACACTCTCCCTCACATGATAACATATATATAATTCCACGGCATCACCCTTCCTTCTTTGCACTCTTCCTTACCAAGGATATGTATATCAATGTCAAACAAGGTAGGGAGCATAAATAACGCCAAGGAGAGTGTTTAAATGAATACTCTAAATGAGCCCCATTCACAACTTCCAATCCACAAATAGTTCAATGAACCTCAAGGAACCTTATTATTCAAGCATTTCAACAAATCTCAAGAATGATCTACAACACGAGTATAGAATCTAATATCTCAAGAATATCGGCCGTAACAATGTATTAATGATTAAGTATAATGATGACCAAATTAGACACATCAATGTTTTCTTAGAATTCCACCAAATTTTGATCAAGTTATAATAAACTAAATCTTGGTTTCTAACATTTAATTATACATTTTTAGTATCTATGAGTCAAGTAAGACATGAAGCAAGAAGGTCACATAATCCTACAAGGCATAATTCATAGCATAATCTACCCCCGAGCATAATACCTTGGCATATGCATATATGCTCGTCACCTCATATATATATCACCCCCGCATGTAGATACACTAGAAGTGCCATCCCACTTAAATTATATATATGCTCGTCACCTTATATATATACCTCTAACAAGCCAAATCGATACACTAGCAGTGCCATCCCGCTTAAATCATCCTTCGAACGGCTCGAAACTAGTCAAAAGCAACTCAAATGCATCAAATAATCCCAAAGGAACCAAACCTAATCGACAAAAGTCGAATCTTTACACATCTACTCAAAATCAACCAAAAAGTCAAACTCAGGCTTGCACCTCTGAACCCGACGAAACTCACAAAATCAGACAACCCATTCAATTACGAGTCCAACCATACTAATTTCACTCAAATCCGGCTCCGAATCGATGTTCATAACACAAAAATTCACATTAGGAAAGTTTAGACAAAAACCCTAATTTCCCTCGATCAAATGCCAAAAGTGAAGATAGATTCATGATATAAAACCAAAAATGAGTAGAGAACACTTATCCCAATCCACATGGTGAAAATTGCTTCAAGAATTGCCTCAATCCGAGCTCCATAGCTTCAAATATGCAAAAATGGCTGAAACCCCCCGAAATAGAGTACTTTATATTCATTGGACATGAATACCTTACGCGATCGCGGGACACTCTTCGTGATCGCGAAGAACAAGCTCAGTTGCCTCACAAAATACCTTACGCTATCGCATAATAGACTGTGCGAACACGATGATTACCTCCATCAAAGTTATGCGATCGTAGCATACACAATGGAAACGCGAAGAAAAAGAAGCCACTGCCCAGCTCAGTCTAAAATATTACGCGGACATGGGAGTACTTGCGCGAACGCGGTGCACAAACAACAGCAGCCTACGCGAACGAGGACTCTTATTCGCGAACGTGAAGAAGAAATACTCAGCTCCAATTTTTCCCTCTACATGATCGCATCCCTCAATCCGTGATCGCAAAAAACACTGGGCACACCAAACATCAGCAGAACCAACAGTGCAATATAAAGAAGAAATAATTCGAAATCGATGAAACACACTCGAACCCCTCGGGACCACGTCCGAACATTCCAACAAGTCTCGTAACATAAAACCAACCTGCTCGAGGCCTCAAATCACACATAATAACATCGAAATGATGAATCACGCCTCAACTAAAAAATCAGTGAACTTTGAACTTTAAACATCCAAAACACGCGCCGAAACGTATCAAATCAACCCGGAATGAACTCAAATTTTTTCACCCAAGTCCCAAATGACATATCGAAGCTATTCAAATCTCCGAAACCACAACCAAAATCCGATATCCTCAAGTTAACTTCCTTTCAAACTTATGAACTTTCCAAACCTTCAAATTTCTAACTTTCGCCAATTCGTGCGGAATCCTTTTAGAAATATCCAAATGCAAATCTGGGCATACGCCCGAGTCCAAAATCACCATCCGGACCTAACAAAACCATCAAAACTGTAATCCGAGGTGAAATTCTAAATTTCAAATTTGGTCAACTCTTCCAACTTAAAGCTTCAATCTTGAAGTCCATTCTTCAAAATCGATTCTGAATAACTTGAAAATCAAAACCAGCAATTCACACAAGTCATAATACATCATACGGAGATACTCGTGTTCCCAAACTACCGAGCGAAGTGCAAATACTTAAAATGACCAGTCACGTAGTTACATATGCGTCGCTAGGACCAACATCAGGATCTGAACAAGAAGTGCAAAAGTTTAGTATGAGTACAACCGACCCCATGTACTCTGTAAGTGTCGATCCTAACCTCAACGAATTAGTGACGAGACTATGACAAGACACCCACTATAAAACTGTACGAATAGTAATAAAGGACAACATATTTATTGAGAAAACGCATAAGAACGACATTCAAATGTCAACTAAAAGAGGTCCCTAAATAACATCAACTCATAATCTCATATTACAGTACAAAAATAGAACATCACAGCTACAAACAGTTTCGACACACCATACTCCTTTGCGGCATGCAACCTGATCCTAATATCATTTCAATATTTGTTTTAGCGTGCAATCTGATCCCAATATCATATCAATGTCTGTTGCGGCGTGCAATCCGATCCAATATTAATTAGTGTAAATACTATTGCGACACATAACCCGTTCCCAATATCAACTCATTACCATAAACAACTCAACATAACCAAATTTCGTAATCTCAGCACAAAGAAACTAAAGCGTATAGAAATCAAGGAACTATTAATACCAACAGAGAATAACCAATACCTCATATTCACCATCCTCGATAATTCATTAATACAAGAGTAGCTACAGGACTCACACAATCAGTTATAACATAATAAAGTACAACAAGTAATGTAAGGGCAATAAAGGCTAGTAAGGACATGAGAAAATAAATATATACAATTAATATAGGTAGGAATATATAACAGGTAAGCAAATATTGAGTGAAAAATGAATAAATCGAAACATGTAACAACTAAATGACAGATAACAAGTAAGGCATGAATAACAAGGACATGTAGCAATCAAAACATGTAACGAGATATAACATGGAATAAATGATGATATAAAGATAAACATCCCCACCTGCATGCTTTAACCCATGACAACGCATATACACTCGTCGCCTCGCCATATACGTCGTATCCACACATAGTTCGTGTAAGAAATAGACCAAACAAGTCCTAATTCCCTCAACTCAAAGTTAAACACGACACTTACCTCTTTCCAATAAAATCAATAATCAACCATAACTTTTCCTTTCGAACAAGCCTCCAAACCAACTGAATATAGCCAAAAAAAGGTTAAATTTTTAGCTAAATTAAAAAAATCCAACAAAAGTCAACCCCGAGACTGCTTGGTCAAAATCCGATCTGATCAAATCTCAATTACTGATTCACCCCGAGCCCGATTATGTAATTTATTTCTAAATCTGACCTCAATTCGAGGTCTAAAACTCAATTTTATAAAATTTCTTTATTCTACCCAAAACCCCTAATTTTTACCATGACATTCATAGATTTGATGTTAAAATTTATAAAAAAGTATCAGGGAATGTTGGAAAATAAATTAAAGTTACTTACCAATGATTTTGGAAATAAAGGCTCTCAAGAAAATCGCCACTATGGAGTCTAGGGTTAGAAAATAGTGTAAAATAAGAAAAAATTTCATCTTTTACCCAGCTGCAGACGTCGCAATTGTAATGTCTGCAAATGCCAAATACTGATCGAAAATGCGATCAATGCATCAGAGTCACATATATCGCACATAAGACATAATTGTTACACCCCACACTTTCTCCCATGCATGAAGTTAACGATTTATAAGTAGCGCTTAAAACTCAATTTCCAAGTTCTTTCACATAATATGCTGAAACTCGCTCAGGTCACCCGGGACTCCAAACAAACGTGCCTACAAGATCAAAAATATCATACGAACCTACCAGATTCGTCAAAACATCAATGCGATATCGTTTACCAAAAATATTGACCATGGTTAACCCAAACCTTATTTTAAGTCAAAAATTAATTTTTCTTCAAAATTTTACGTAAAAGATTTTCGAAAAGTGACACGGGCCACACATGCAAATCAAGAAATATCAAATAAAGTTATGAGAGGTCTCGAAACATGAAAATTAAGGCTAATACTCAAAACGACATATCGGGTCGTCACAAATCTAGTTCCATTTCCTAAGATCAACAATGTTTTAGGTGAAATTAAATGAGCTATAAAAGAAATTATTAACAACTTCATATCTCAATAATCTAGAAAAAAATACTTCAAATAAAAATATATATGAAAGTTTTGTTTCAAAAAAGATTTTTGATTAAATTTTTGCTTTAAGCCTCCAATCTTATTGAGCCGCCCCTGATTCCCTCCTATCCATTTTAAATTTTCTCGTGCAGTTTCATAAACTTATTCTTTTAGAAACTTAAGAACCATCCACCTAAAAGGAAAAAAAGACCAGAAAAGAGAAGTGGACAAGTCATAATAAGCATGAATAAACGAAAATGAAGGAAAATAACGTGAAGAATGACGGTCAAAGCACATAAACAAACTTTGATAACCTCGTCCGGATGGTTATAATAGTAATTAAGTAATATATAATAGAAGTCTAGTTATTAATTATTGTTGGCTATTGGGTTTGGATCGGGGGTCGCCCATATGGACTGACCCAATATGTTCTTTAAAGGAGATAAGATTAACGGAAGTTACATAGGGAAGGTTTAACTCCTAAAGTAAAACCACCGCACGGTGAAAAGTAAGCGGGGGCGTGGGGATCAACGTGGGTTAGTTTTCTCGGTAGTTTTTCTCTGATAACTTCCCTTCTCTATCAATCAACGCTCCCCTTCATCAAAATATAAGACTCTGAGAAATTCTCCCTACTTCAAGAAAAGAAACACACTAAAAGCAAGAAGAAGGTATTTAGATCGTGAACAAGAACTTCATTTCCAAGAGAGAGGAAATCGGATTCGGGCAATTGATTGAACAAAAAATCTTCTGATGTTGTTAATAGGTACACATATTCGATGTCCCTGTTACTCTATTTTAACTTTCAATGGTATCTGAGCGTTCACTCTGTATTCTGTTGATACACTACCAAATTATATATGATTCTTAAAAGTTATTTTGGTGGTTTTGTGTTTCATATGGATAAACTACAGTAAAGAAATATATTTTGAGAAAGATTCATGTTGTCGTTCCAAAACTGAATTGGAGGTGTTGGCACAGATAAATATTTGCCTTTATCCCGTTCTAATATACCAGCGGCAACAACAAACTTTCTTTGATGATGTTTTTGAAATTCCTTTGGGTATGATGGAATTTTCAGTATTATTTCGGTGTTCTTTGGCTGTTGTTAACAGAAATGCCAAAAGGCTAACACCAAATTTCAGAACTTTGAAATATTTTCTTTTCTGTTGATGATAAAACAAAAACATAATAAACAACCAATATCAATTAGTTCTATAGAGACAACAAAATGACAGAATCTTTGTACATACTAGCCTTCTAGTTTTAAATTTGTTCGTTTTGGTTCTCAAGAAAGAGAAGGTAAAAAGCTACAGAATCTTTTGTTTAGGATAAGATTCTAAAATAGTAAATGATTGTTGAAAATCAGAATATGGATTTTTACTTATTTAAAGTAATGTCAATAAAAACTTCACTGGACTTAATATATTTTAATATTTTCTTAATATAGAAAATTAGTTTAGCATTAATCCCTTACCTTGATATACTTCTATGAGTTATTGTGACATATATTGTCACATTGGATGGTTGTAGCCATTATCATTGTTTCGTTGGTCCTATTTCAGATATGGCTGAACAGGGACAAGTTCGAATTACTCCAAGTGGGAGTTCTCGAAGTCAAGGAAGGGGACAATGTAGAAGGGTACGTCGTCGCAGGACTTATTTCTATAATGATTCAGACTCGGAGCCTGAAGTCATCAGGAATATCCCAAGGGCGAGACAAAATGATTTAAGGGATCGAAGGGCTGAACGAAGGGGGAGAGAAAAGAAATTTAGGGAGTTTACGGAATTTAAAATGGGCCCTGATGTTTCCATTCCAGAACATGTACACCTTTTACAGTTAAAAAGAGCTGAATTAGCTAATTACATAGAAATTACTGATTGAGGAGCATTAGCTATTTTAGCGGACTCTCTTCGAGATATTTGGATGAGTGCACCTTTTAGTGTTTATGTGCAAGAGTTAGTTTTCGATTGGTACATGTATGTCCTCGAAAACATGTAAAATTGTTATTATGTGTTTTATCTTAATGCAATTTAAATTAAGTTACTAGTCTCACCAGTTACATTCATTATTTATTATATCTTTTTGTAATGGATTGAGACTTGAAATAGAGTACACACTAAGAAGTGATTTTAATATTAATTAAAATATTTAGAGATAGATGATGAATGGAAACGTAGTGACCATTTGATTCTATACTAAATATAGAGTTAATGTTATAATTAATTTACTTGAGTGTGTAATCACATGCATACACTAACTGAAGTATATATTGATGAGTTATACTTGTAATATTGTCTCTAATAACAGACATGACATCGAAAAGTATCATTGCTAACTTGAACAAGGGTGACAAACTGAATGGTGAAAATTACGATATCTGGAGTCGTAAGATGTGGTATGTACTCGAAGATCAATATGCTCTTGAAAGTATTAACCATGCTGAATCACCGAGATGAGGGTAAAACTGCCCAATACATGAGGGATCTGGAAACTTACAATATTTGGAAGAAGAAAGATTCCACTGCACATGGAATTATTGTAAGTTCTATTACTGATGATCTCATCCATGAGTGTGAGAAATTTCCTACTGCTCAAGCCATATGGGCACATTTAAGAGAGGCATATGGTGGTACAACTATGACTCTCCTTCGACAGTTGACAATCAAGTTTGACACATATAAAAAACGTCATGATCACAGTGTCAAACAACATCTAAGAGTGATGTCAAATATGATTGCTCAACTCAAAGGTGCTGGCCCTGTTCTCTCTGACGAGCAGCAGGTTCAAGCATTGATTCGGTCTCTTCCCAATAATTGGGAACAT
The DNA here is from genome assembly GCA_005239525.1 of Nicotiana knightiana. Taxonomy (NCBI): domain Eukaryota; kingdom Viridiplantae; phylum Streptophyta; class Magnoliopsida; order Solanales; family Solanaceae; genus Nicotiana; species Nicotiana knightiana. The sequence goes on along the minus strand of ML407023.1, from coordinate 71,589 downwards.
CTTAAAGTTAACTTGACCCATAATGATAGCATAAAAACTTTTGTTAATGTTGCCCGTCATGTGGAGCTTGAAGACGAGTGGCTTGGTGCTGCTAAAGTTGTACCTATTGCCTTTGTAGCAGAATCAAGTGGTACAAAGAGATCAAGCTTCAAGCGCAAGAGAAAGTGGAAAAATGACGGAAAGGGTAAGGAGACCGGAGAAGGATCCTCCAAGAAAAGAAACAAGCCAAATTCCAAGAAAGGAAAACAGTTTTATAAGAACAAAGACAAGAGTAAGATGAAGTGATACAATTGCCAAGTCCCAGGGCATTTTGCTCGTGAGTGCACTGAGCCGAAAAAGGTAGCATTTCAAAATGCATCTCTTAGTGTTATATATGTTTCTAGCACTGTTTTGCTAACTGAATCTTATCCTGTGTGGATTGTAGACTCAGGGGCCACCGACCATGTGAGCCGTGATAGAGAAGCGTTCATAGAGTTTCAGCGACTTTCACCTGGATCAAAGCATATATATGTGGGATATAATGCAAAGATTGAAGTCAAAGGGATAGGCACTTGCAGAATGGACATGCGTGGTGGCCGATCTTTGATGTTGCATGACGTCCTGTATGTTCCAGAGATTCGACGAAACTTAGTCTATATGTCTGTTCTTCTAGATTTAGATTTCAATTTGAACTTTAGTCACAGTGGTCTTAGAATTACTCAAGACAATGTTTTTTATGGTTTTAGACATCGGTATGATGGTTTTATTGTGTTAGATTGTAATCCTTCTACGTATAACTATTATGGTTTTATTCTAGTAACAATGATGTTGATGTTATTACATGGCATGCAAGATTAGGTCACATAGAGCAGGATCGAATGAATAGATTGGCTAAGGAAGGAAATTTGGGTTCTTTCTCTAAAATTGAAATGTCAACTTGTGAAAATTGTCTTGCCGGAAAGATTACACGTAAACCATTTGGAAAGGCTAAGAGAGCCAATTTTCCATTGCAATTAATTCATTCTGATATCTGTGGTCCAATGAATGTAAGGGCTAGGTCTGGTGCTTTATATTTCATTACGTTCATTGATGATTTCACGCGTTTTTGTTATGTCTATTTGATTTCTCATAAATCTGAAGCACTTGAATGCTTCAAGAAATATTTGAATCAAGTTGAGAATCAATTAGAAAAAAATATTAATACCCTAAGAATCGATAGAGGGCGTGAATATCTTTCAAGAGAATTTGAAGAATTGTGCAATGAAAAGGGAATCACCAGACAGTTAACTATTCCGTACAAACCTCAACAAAATGGTGTAGCAGAAAGGAGGAATAGAACACTACTGGACATGATAAGGTCCATGATGGCGCGGGAAAATTTACCTATCTCCTTTTGGGGAGATGCATTATTGACTGCAACTTACATATTGAACAAAATGCCTTGTAAATCAGTTTCTTCCACTCCTTATGAGCTATGGACTGGTCATAAATCAAACTTACAGGATTTACTACCTTGGGGTTGTGCTGCATATGTAAAAGATTCTTTTAGCAAGTTTGGTAAATTAGGTCCAAAAGGCAAGAAATGTATCTTTATAAGATATTCAGAACACTCCAAAGGGTATGTGTTCATTGGTGAATTAGAGGATAGAAGTGTTAGTGAGATTGAATCACGAGATGTCACATTTCTGGAAAATGATTTTCCAAAGAAGGGCGAGGTAAAGAATAGTGAGCCTCTTTATGAAATGTTGAACTCAGATAGTCAGCAAATGTCTTCTGACATAGTTGATAATCAAATTGATCAAGATCTTATTCTTGATCCTAGTGGGAGTGGGAACTCTCAATCCCAAAATCCTTCTGACGAACCTGAATTTCAACTACGAAAGAGTGCCAGGAAGAATATACCCAAACGTACTTATGAAATTATGGATTATATTTTTTTATATCTCCCACAGAAATGGATGAGCCAAAGTCTGTGACTGAGGCTTTATCAAGCCCTGGAAAATATGAGTGGATGAAAGCAATGAAAGAAGAATTAGAGTCCATGAAAACCAACAAAGTCTGGGATCTAGTTTACCTTCCGCCTGGGCGTAGAGCCATTGGGAACAAATGGGTTTTCAAAGTTAAACGCAAAGCGGATGGGTCAATAGAAAGATACAAGGCACGATTGGTGGCAAAAGGCTTTACTCAAGAAGCTGGAATAGATTCTGAGGAAACATTTTCACCAGTTTTGAAGTTTACCTCAATTCACTTACTTTTTGCTATTGTTGCACGTTTGGATTTGGAATTACATCAAATGGACGTGAAGACATCTTTTCTCAATGGTGAACTGAACGAAGAAATCTACATAGAACAACCTGTAGGCTTCATCGTTAAAGGCCAAGAAAATAAGGTCTGTAAATTTAAAAGATCTATTTATGGTCTGAAGCAATCTTCAAGGAAATGGTATTTGAGATTTCACAAGTAAGTGATCTCATATGATTTCACCATGATCAATGAAGACCATTGCATTTATGTGAAGAAGTCCAATGGGATGTTTGTAATTCTTTGTCTTTATGTGGACGATATTTTATTAGCCGAAAACAATTTGGAGTATTTAAAAACTATCAAGTCATGGCTTTCAAAGTCTTTCAACAAGAAAGATATGGGCGAGGCAGACTATATCCTTGGAGTTAATATCCAAAGAGACCGTTCCAAAAAGTTATTGAGTCTATCTCAAGAAACTTATATAAAGAAAATCTTGGAGTGTTTTCGCATGAATAGTTGCAAATCCATGAATACTCCTATAGAGAGAGGTGAAACTTTAAGCCTTGAAATGTGTCCCAAGACTGAAAATGAAAAGGAAGACATGTCCCGAGTTCCATATTCAAGTGCTGTCGGGAGCCTGATGTACGCTACATTGTGTACTCGCCCAGACATTTGTTATGCCGTAGGTCCGGTTAGCAGGTATCAATCCAATCCTGGAAGAGATCATTGGAAAGCTGTGAAGAGAATTTTCAGATACCTGAAGGGAACTGCGAATTATTCACTATGTTATAGTGGAAATGATTTATACTTGAGAGGATATACAGATGTTGATTGGGCTGGTGATCGGAATGGTAGAAAATCAACACCCGGTTATGCCTTCTTACTTAATGGTGGTGCTATATCATGGAAAAGTAAGAAACAAACCTGCACAGCCCTTTCAAGTATGGAAGCTGAGTTCATGGCTTGTGCGTCTGCAGTACAAGAAGTTGTTTGGTTGAAGAGATTCTTTGAGCATTTAAATATTACAAAGAACTCTCAGGATCCCATGACTCTATTGTGATAGTCAAGCGGCTATTGCATATACAAAAGATCCTAAGAATCACAGCAAGACCAAACACATTGACATCAAGTATAACTTTGTAAGATACATGGTAGCAAGTGGAGAGATAAATTTACAGTACATTCCTATGCGAAGCATGATAGCTGATCCTTTTACCAAGGTGATATTCAGAGACCTGTTTGAGAAACATGTTATGGCTCTAGGTTTGCGAAGGATATGAACATATTTATGTATTGTAAAATGACTTTAGTATTATAATATGCTCATTAATATTTGACTCTTGAATTTTGCTATATCTCGTATGCATGTGATGAATGTTTTGTTGATAAAGTGTGTCGAACAAGTCGCGAGATTGGCTCTCTCACACGAGCAATCGCCTCTTGCGTTAAGAATCGTGAAGAGATGAGACCTTATAGAACCTTAGATAATTCAGGATTATGTTTACTTGAAGAGGTCGTTCTTGACAATTTACGAATTTCATTATTCGATTATGACTTATTTTGTAAACTAGATGCGAGTTTCTCAGAGAAGATGGTTTGAGGATTATTGAAGTGAGAAACTCGGGTTAGACACTTGGAGGTGTCTAGACCAAGATCTTTACTGTGTTGAATGATTAAAAGAATAAGACAAACGTGCCAATATAAGGTGAGAACACCGTAACATCTGTTTCATACCACGTGTGCTATCGACCATGGGATAATGGAAGAATGAATCCCTGCTTCTTCGTTGTGTGAGATCCCAAAGAAGTTACATTAACTTTTATTGGAATACCCTTTGACCTTTTTATAGTTTCTTGAAGTACCAATCAGTGTTGCTACTTTAGTACCAATGAGTGATTCGGCAATGCAGTGCATGTCTGGGAAAGCAGTTGATTTGGAATGGAAAGATTCAAGTAGAAAGGGAAGACAAATAAACATTTTTTTTGTAATTTAACTTGTATTCATAGGTCGACCATTACCATTACCATGAGGGTATTTGGTGTAATTGTGGATTTTCGAGGGCGAGGGATAGGATAATTAGCTACTAAAGAAGCCAACAATGTCTACGGTATTGCGAGTAATAATAAAATCCTTATGGTAGTAGTGAACCCTTTCCGCATGTGATTGGATTTCTACATAGAGCTATTAAACATCCTTAAAGGGTCTAAGAATAATGTAGCTCTTAATGCTCGCAGGTCGCACGATCTATTTACAAGTATGAATTACGTGTGTTATTCACATGGCACTAGTTTGGGTCTAGCCCATCATGTGCGAAGTGGGAGATGTTGGATATTGGGTTTGGGTCGCGGGTCGCTCATATGGAATGACCCGACCTGTCCTTTAAAGGAGATAAGATTAAGGGAAGTTACCTGGGGAAGGTTTAACTCCTAAAGTAAAACCACCGCACGTTGAAAAGTAAGTGGGAGCGTGCGGATCAACGTGGGTTAGTTTTCTTGGCAGTTTTTCTCTGATAACTTCCCTTCTCTATAAATCAACATTCCCCTTCATCAAAATATAAGACTCTGAGAAATTCTCCCTACTTCAAGAAAAGAAACACACTAAAAACAAGAAGGTATTTAGTTCGTGAACAAGAATTTCGTTTCCAAGAGAGACGAAATCGGATTCGGGCAATTGATTGAACAAAAAATCTTCCGCTGTTGTTAACAGGTACACATATTCGATGTCCCTATTACTCTATTTTAACTTTTAATTATGTAATAACTGATTTAATTATGTTAATATCTTTTAAATGATCACTACATAAAAAACTGAAAATAAAAAATTAATAATTAGACAGCTAACACATGGAATCAAATAAAACTTTTTTCGTGCAAAGATTTAGAATGATTTTGTCCAACTTCACTGAATCTAAGAAGTAGTGGCAATAGGCGGTGGAAATACAGAGGAAGATAAGATATAGTAACAGATCATGAGATGTCTCAACTCTCAATCCATTTGGAAAGTGGAATAATATCCATTTGGAAAAAAATAAAAAAATAAAATAAATGTAAAATTTCAAATATTTTATTCTCCTAAAATTAAAGGAGCACATTACCTATTAAAGGTCAGGCAAATTCAAGGTTCAAATTTAATGAGTTTAATTTTTAAGATGCTCAATATTAAACTCATCATGCTGTTAAAATTATGAGTTCAAATATAATATTTTATTAAAATTTTAAAAGCTTTTACATATATATTTATATTCTGTCTCAAAAGTTAGGAGTTTACAAAAATCAGTAGCGTAAAGACTCCATACATCCCGGCCGTGGTAAGTGCCCTTTACTTTTAACTTGAGGTTTCAGTTTTGAGTGTCGAAAATAAAATCGCTTGATAGAAAGTAATTTACCCCTCAAAATAAAATTAATTAGTCTAATTCAAAACATATACCAAATACCGAATAAAGGATCAGAAAATAAAAAAAGCACATTATAGTACCATTCCAAATATAAACATCACACCAATATCTTCAACCTTTTGTCAGGTTCCTCTTCGTTCAATTCATGTAGACTTCTCTAACAACTCCAAAGCTGGTCAAGCCGCAATTACATACAGAATCATAGGCCACTAGGAAAACTATAAACACCCTTTAGGCTCATATTGGGACAAATGTTCGGCCATTTTCAAATTGATATATTTAGTAAAATTCAAAATCACAATGTATACGGCTAAAATCAGAGAGTCCGATTTTATGATTATTACGATACTCAGAAGATTCGAAGTAGCTCGTATTGTGGCATCAAGGAGGCATGTCGAGGATCGGAGCAGTGCAAATCGAAGACCAACATAGAAAGGTGAGAAATTCCCAAAAAGCACATGGCTAAAGTTGACCAAGTACGCAAAATAGTACAAGCCAGTACTGTGACATTAAATAGTTGTACCAGCCACCTATCTTTGTATTAATTGCACATGTACTATTTTTGGTTTTCCCCTTTTATATAAAGGGGATCTTGTCATTTTGTAAGACACATGATATTCAATACAAGAACAAGAACATTTTCTGCTCTCTAACTCAAACATTCTTTACAACTGTTCCAGTGATTTATTACCTTTCATTTATTGTGTTCATTAAATTGTTCTTCATTTGTTGTTCATCATTGATCACAAAGAGGCCATCTTCGAGGCCTTCAATATTAATGTATCCCCATCGACCGCTGTCTGTTAAACCCTCGAGCTCGAGCTTGAGGCCCTATTTCGACCAAGCTCGAGATCCTGTCTCTAACCTGCTCGATTTTCATAATCTCATTATCCTTCGTTCTTATCTCATTTTCTTACTCCTCACTTAGAATCTATTGCCTAAACAACTAGTATTAAAGTAGATCACATATTTTTAGAACCACAAAATCAAATATAATTGTTATTACCATTTTCAAGGTAAACATTTGGCGCCCACCGTGTGGCTAAAAATAATAGTGATTATTTTAGTGCTGGTTTTCTAGAAACACAAGTTATTCTTTACACCTTTTCTTGTCCAAGAATCTTTCATTTTAGGTCAAAAAATATCTAACTCAGTAAATGCACATGAAAACAACGGTCCTGAGGATCATGGAGAGAACGGCGCAACTGCTTCTAGTGCAGGTGTACCACCGCAAAACCCTGAGGGGGCGCCAGTGCAAATCCCCGTCGATGAAGGCTCGCGCAACGCTCAACATGTCGATATAAGCTCTAATACATACGGGAGTGTGCGCGATGGACACCGGCATGAAGCACAGAGAGCCTCTGCTCAAAAGGAAAGGGAGGTTAGCCTTTACGTTATTTTTGAGATATTGCAAGCACAACAGGTGGCTATTGCTCAGCTACAAAGCCATCAGAGAACTCCAAGCACAACACCACCAGAAACGGCTCCTCGAGTTGAACAAGCACCAGAAAGGTCGAGCAATAATAGGTCAACAGCCGACCCCGCTATTACGAAGATGCTCGAGGACCTCACAAAGAGGATTGAATCAGGCGAAAAGAAGATAGAAGCTAACGACAAAAAGGTGGAAACCTATAACTCGAGAGTTGATCAGATCCAGGCGCACCCCCGACTCTAAAGGGTGTAGATTCAAAAAAGTTTGTGCAAAAACCATTTCCATCAAGTGCGGCTCCGAAGCCCATCTCGAAGAAATTCAGAATGCCCGACCTCCCGAAGTACAATGGGACCTCGGACCCTAATGAGCACATTACTGCTTACACTTGTGCTTTCAAAGGGAACGACCTAAGAGATGACGAGATTGAATCCTTCTTATTGAAAAAAATTGGAGAAACGCTGTCCAAAGGGGCCATGATGTGGTATCATAACCTGCCCCGAGTTTGATAGATTCGTTTTCCATGATGGCAAACTCTTTTGTGAAGGCACATGCTGGTGCCATCAAAGTCGCTACGAGGCAGTCTGACATTTTCAAAATCAAACAAAGAGAGAATGAGATGTTAAGGGAGTTCGTATCCCGCTTCCAACTGGAACGGATAGAATTACCTCCGATCTCCGACGATTGGGCAGTACAAGCCTTCGCTTAGGGCTTGAATGAACGAAGCTCGATAGCTTCAAAGCAGCTGAAGCCAAAATTAATTGAGTATCCCGCCATAATTTGGGCGGATGTACACAACAGGTATCAATCGGAGATCAGAGTCGAGGATGACCAATTGGAAGCCCCCTCGGGCTCGGTGTATCCCAGCAGGATCTTAACAAAGGAATCGAGGCTCACAGAAAGAGAACCGAGGCCAAGCAAAGAAAGGTATCAGCAGTATATAAAAAATCGGAGAAATATCCTGAGGCGTAACATACCTCAAAGTGACCAAAGGATAGATTGAGGCAAAAATCCTCGAGGACTCTTGAACAAAGCAGGATTTGACAGGCACGGAGGACCGGTAGAGGCACCCCGGCTATCTGAATACAACTTCAACATCGACGTTTCAGACATCTTATCGGCCATAAGTAAAATCAAGGACACCATATATCCAAGACCCGTACTATCATATCCTTCACAAAGAAACCCTAACTTGATATGCGAATATCACGATACCCACGGTCATAGGACCGAGGATTGCAGACATCTCCGAGAAGAAGTAGCCCGACTGATTAGCAAAGGGCACCTTCGAGAATTCCTCAGTGACTGAGCTAAAAACCAATTTCGGGAAAGAGAGGCGAACAAGAAAAATGAAACAGAAGAACCACGGCATGTCATCCACATGATTATTGGAGGAGTCGACGTCCCCCAGGGACCCGTTTTCAAGGAAACAAAAGTATCTATCACCAGGGAAAAGCGAACTTGGAGCTACATACTTGAAGACGCTCTTTCATTCAGCGAAGAGGACATCGAGACCTTGTCTCAACCTCATAATGACATACTGGTAATTTCTTTTCTTTTGAATAAATTTCAAATTAAACGTGTGCTCGTGGATCCAAGTAGCTCGGCCAACATAATTAGGTCGAGGGTGGTAGAGCAACTCGGATTGCTCGACCAAATCGTGCCCGCCTCTTGAGTCGTCAACGGATTCAACATAGCGAGTGAGACAATGAAAGGGGAAGTCATCCTCCCCGTCAACGTGGCCGGTACAATTCTAGATACCAAGTTTCATGTCATTGAAGGTGACATGAGATACAATGTCTTGCTTAGAAGGCCATGGATTCATAGTATGAGGGCGGTGTCGTCAACCCTTCATCAAATGATGAAGTTTCCTATGAAGGATGGAGTAAAAATAGTGTACGGGGAGCAGCACGTAGCAAAAAAAATGTTCGCAGTGCACGATGTGGCACCGGGATCTTCTACATCGAAGGAGCCAAAAAATAAGCAAACAGCCGAATAGCAATCACGAATTACATCCTTGGATGAACGAATAAAGGACCATGCCGCGTCCTCGGAATGAATAACCGGACCATATCGAGGCTTGAACGCCACCACAGCTAAGGTACAATCCTCTCCCTCTTTCCTTCACATTTTACACTAACATATGTGCAGGAGTTCGATTGAAAGGAATTGAAGCACCCTCCAGCTCGAAGGCCATAGGTTTTAAAGCATGTGTTGCGCTCTTTTTCCCTCACATCGGATTTTATCCCAAATGGGTTTTACCGATGAGGTTTTTAACGAGGCAACATCTATATGCTACCTAAGGAGAACTCAACAAGTACCCAAGGCTTCTCTTTAATCAGCCTCAAATACTGAGGGGCATCCCCCCGGGAGATTACCTCCTCGAAGAAACTAAAATGAGCCAAAGAGGGTCTCGACAGGAGAACAATGTATAGGACCAAACGGTCGAATGATTCGTGTCCACATAGAATAATCGAACCCTCGATGGTGAAAACATGTACACTTGTACCAAGTAATCGGAGGAAAATCTTATATCATCAAAACACTTCGCGCATAAAAGAAGTTTGCTATTTTCACAGGAAACGGCCCCAGGGCCAGAAAATTCCCCAACACTCGGGGACCAACACCAGAAACTCGAAAGCAATAAGACCTCAGGGCCGGCAACTTCGAGCTCATAAGCCCTCCATGAGGAAAACAATATAAGCCCTCCATTAGGCAATATCGCATCTGTAAGACCTCGACGAGGCATGCTCAAAATTTTAAGCCCTTAACGAGGCAACATCAGAATTGTAAGACCTTTAAAAAGGCATAACCCCGACTCGGGGACTGTCCTCGACAGTCACCCCATCTAGTCATCAAAAACTCGAAGCCATAAGACCTCAGCGCCGGCAATTTTGAACTCATAACCCCTCTACGAGGAAATATCAACACTATAAGCCCTCCATGAGGCAATATCAACGACGTAAGCCCTCCATGAGGCAATATCAGCTCTGACTCAGGGACTGTCCTCAACAGTTGATTCATAGCCCTAAGACCTCAGGGCAGGCAACTTCAATTTCACAAGCCCTCCATGAGGTGTCAATGTAAGCCCTCCATGAGGCAATATCAAAACTATAAGACCTCAAGCAAGGTATGTACTATCTTGTAAGACCTTAAAAAGGCATAATCCCAATATCAAAGTCAAGTCAATATATCGAACTTGTAAGACCCCTAAAAAGGCATACCCTCGATATAGACGCCGAGGCTATCTCACTCGGGGACCAAAGGCTACGGACAAATACAATGACCACCGTCATAAAGCTCCGGCCAAACTAACGCGATTCGAAGACGTCCAAATATCGCCATAAAATCACAGGCATCCAATTACTTCAAAAAAAAAACTTTGAAAAGAATCGGTTAAAAGTCGCACCGACCTAACACGTAAGAGCCCAAGTCTCCAGCTACACTGAAGGACGTACCAACCTTATGCATAATAGCCCAAGTCTCTAGCTACATCAAAGGTCGTACCGACCTAACGCGTAAGAGCCCAAGTCGCCCGCTGCATTAAAGGTCATACCGACCCAAAGAGCCTCAGGGCCAATTTAAAAACCTAATGGTCGATGAGATCGAGTTGAAACCCGACTCGGAGACTAAGCCCTAAACGGTTAACTAAAGTGCCTCAGGGCCAAATGCGTAAGAGCCCAAGTCTCCAGCTACACTAAAGGTCGTACCGACCTAACGCGTAAGAGCCCAAGTCGCCAGCTGCATTAAAGGCCGTACCGACCCAAAGAGCCTCAGAGCCAATTTAAAAACCTAAGGGTCGATGAGCTCGATTCGAAACCCGACTCAGAGACTGAGCCCTAAACGGTTAACTATAGCGCCTCAGGGCCAAATGCTTAAGAGCCCAAGTCGCCAGCTACACCAAAGGTCATACCGACCCAATACGTAAGAGCAAACATGCCAGTCTAAAAAAGCCTCAGGGCCAATTTATAACCCTTAGGGTTTCATTTCGAAATCCAATTCAATGGGTTTATTATCAACAAGCAAAACAGAAATACCAAAGAATTTTATATATATGTATGTATGTATTACAAATATACATTTACAATGCTCCCACAGGAGTTTTATACAAAGAATAAAGACGAAAAATCCAGTCCACTCCCGGGACCAGCTCCCTCGACGGCCTCTCGGACCAGCTCCCATGGCGGCCTTCAAACATCAACATCGGCTCAAGAGGAAAGAAAAAACTTGGCGTAGATCTCATCCGCCTCGGCCTACTTTTTCTCTTCCGAGAGCTCAAACTCCCTAGCATGAATCTCTTCGAGGGTCTCCCTCCGAGACCTACATCGGGCATACTCATTGCCCTTCCTCTCTCTGTCAAAGGCTCCCCTCAGCTCGTCCCGAGCATCAGCAACATCTTTCAAATAAACGGCCACCTTCTTATCGTCTTTCGCTCGAACTTCTTCTTCTTTAGTTTCAGCCCGGGCGTCCACGACCTCGGCCTTCATATTCAAAAGACTAGTCCCGAGCTTGGCAATACTGCTCGTCTGAATCAAACTACTTTCTCAAGCATTACGAAGTTGTACCTCGAGGGCAGAGGCCTTGGCCAAGGTATTCCTTTGGGCCACAACATGAATTCCTATTTGCGCCTTCAACGCATCGTATTCGGAATTCACTTGCCTGACCTTGCTCGAAAGGCGTTCCAGCACTTTTGTTTTTATCTAAGGCTGAAGCACCGAAACAGTTCCCAAAATCGAGAAATGAAGCATGTACTCATTTAGGATAAGGGTTACCTGACGCTCGAGATTGTCTTCATAGTTTCGACTTCGATGCATCTCCGATCGAAGATGTATCAACCCTTTCATCTTCTTAGTGCAAAGAAGCCTGAGAGATTTTTTCTTGCCCAAAGCTTCCCGCAACTTGGTCTCACAACAAAGCAGCTCGAACTTGAGTTTGTCAAAGACCTATGGAAAAGAAGCTTCAATTCAAAGGATAAAAATTCATAGCTGAAAAGCCAACAAAATCAGCGACGGCCCCTGGTTTGAGCCATAGATAAAGAACCACCCTCCTGAGGAGAGCTGATATCCACAGAATGGCCAACGCATATGAAGTCCTCTTCAGCGACGGCATCTCCTTTGTGTCTCTGAGCAGGCTCTGCCTCAGTGAGAATGTCCTCATCCATCGAGGAAATTTTCCACTTATTATCCTCCCTCGGCTCCGAAGCCGACGGTTCTTCCCTATCCTTGAAGGGGCACGATCTCATCTCCGAGAATCCACCAACACATGCGATAATAGAGTTAATACACATAAAAGGAAGCATTCCTCAAAAGGCAATCACATGGCTCATACCGTGGTGCCTTGCTTCCCATCTGCCCTTTGACAGATCTCGCCAATTGCGTTCATCATAGGACGACGAAGCTGCCAACCTCTGAGTCCAGTCCACAAGATCGAGGATCTCTTCCGGCATTCACGGGACCGTTGAGAAAAAGAAAGAAACATTCTTATAAATCATCCAAAGTAAAGGGCACTAAGGTACGACATAGCTTACGTTTGAAGTTCCATTTCTCGGGGAATGGAAGCAACTCTACAAGAATGATATCGACGGTCCTCACTCGGACAAATCGACTCATCCATCCTCGGTTCTGGTCCTCGTCTTCACTGGCAATAAAGGTCTTGGTGGATCGGCATCGTAACGCAATCAGGCCCCGATAATGCAGAGGCCGATATAATCTGATAAGGTGGCTAAGGGTAAACTCGAGCTCAGCCTTTTCAGTAAAGTACCTCATCATCAATACTATCCGCCATAAGGATGGATGAATTTGAGCCAGAGTGACTCGATACCTTTGGAAAAATTCAAGCACAAGGCGGTCGAGTGGACCCAATGTAAATGGGTACGTATACACGTTCAAGAATCCTTCCGCGTAAGCCATAATATTCTCTTCTCGGGAAGGTATCTTCACCATCACATTTCCTCCCATACGCAGTCTCTCCTCACGGCCTCGAGGTGGTTTTCTTCAATCGATCAGATGAACCTCGACGCATGCTCTCGATGGCCCGGGGCATCGAAGGGTTTCTCTAGTGCAAAGTTTTCCTCAAAGCAAAGCAGCTCGAGGTTAACTCGTCGTACGCTGGAGGTGTACCACCGGCCGGGCAAGATGCAGAGGTAAGGTTTTCCTCTTCTTGGTGAATGGATTCGGGCACGGCAGCCATAACTGCTTAAACAAAGGCAAAGAGGAAGAAAGCTCAAACAGTTTCGGAATATGAGAAAAAAAGAGAACGTTGAAGAGAAAGCTAGTTTTATAAATCTGCGAGACTTGAACTGAAGAGGAAGGAATTATATATATGTATAGAAGAAGCGGAGGCTATTCAACTACTTTGAAGGCCAATTAATTCTAGCAAAGTTATTATAACTTTTGGAAAAGAATGTCGGCGGGGACACCTCGGTTACATCAAGGTCATGTCATACGAATGACAATGTCGCACAACGTTTGAGGGATCTAAACTCCCATGCATGTCACACCTCCTTTTTCACTCAGTAAGGATGGATAAGGGATTAGGGGAGTTTTTCCAACTTAAGTGATATTATTCGATTTTGGGATTTATTTTATTAGTTTCAGAGTCGCCACCCGGAATTTTTATAGTGTTCAGGACACCATTTATTTATTAAAATCCCAAAACCGAGGAATTTTGATTATGATTAAATTGTCTGCGAACCAGAAATTCGGGTAAGGAATTCTGTTAACCCGGGAGAAGGTTTTAGGCATTTTCGAGTACCGTGGTTCTAGTACGGTCGCTTAATGATTAAACTTGGCCTAAATTGTTTAATTACTTATTTTATACCTATGTTCATTTATATTTTTATCGCTTTTATTATTCAATTTTATTTAAAGAGATATATTGAGGCGGGTTACGTATGCGTACCCGTTGAAATAGGACGTGTCAAAATCATGTCATGCGGACGTGTACATAATTCACAACACTTGATTCATTTAGAAAAATAGTCAAAATCGCGCAAGCGCGTGTTTTTTGTTTTGGTTGTAAAAAGAAAATGAAATCACGTCACGCGAACATGTACGCAATTACGATAATAATTTTTAAATTCGTTCCTAAAGGTATCTCTACGAGTGTTCATTTTAGTCTTTGTTTGTGTTACGTAGACATATACACAATTTGAGAAAAAGGTATATTTTAGTTTTGTTTCATTCAAAGTTACGTAAAACGTATACTTCGATGATTATTTCATTTCCTAAGTCTTAAAGTAGTCACTATCTAGTTGAGGAAGGGGTCTAAGTATTTACCATATCTAAAATGAATCTCTTAAGTTAATTAATAATATTGGTCTAGAAAAAACACCACTTTTTTTTAGATTAGACTATATAGTTCAGAATCTTTCTAGGAATGAATAAAGATATAAGGATTTGGGCTATTCACTAATTCTGGCCCAATTCCATGATTTAGCATTTTGGGCCAGCCTTGTATCTAATTACTAAGTTGGTAAGAAAATATAGTCATTCTAGCTAACACCATATAGAGAAAATTGATTGTTCAAACATGAGAATATAATTTAATTATACAAATTTTACACTATTACATTCGAGTAAATGGACAGTTCTTGTTTCCCTTTGTTAATATGACAATTATATGCCAATTGTGAGATTGTTTAACCTCACATAAACCCCAGCAAAATGAATAAAGGATGGATTCGGCCTTTAAGGGCATAAACTACTGCTTGAAAATGCATTTATAGGGTCCATTGGACCTAGATTTCATAACTGAAAAGAAAGAACCAGCTTTGGATGATGAACATAGTTATGTAAAAATTTAATGGTTCTTCTTATGAATCTGACCCATTTTTTTCTATGAAATATTAACAGACCAGTCTTCATTTTACAATGACTAATAAATAACAAATGAAAGAAGATCTTCTTTTTACATCAGAATATACAGAGCATTACATAATCAAATATATAAATGAAACCTAATCTATTATTGCCTCAATTTTGAACTTGCTCATGACAGAATCAGAAGCCACCTGAGTTTCCAACAAATAACAAAAAAGATGATATTATGCATTTATATAGGTAAATCTGACCAACGGGTGATCAAATCACCACCTATTTTAATGCTTTCACACCGAAATTCACATGAACATGGGACAGTCATACAGCAGAAATCTTATATATCCATGAATAAGAAAAGAAAATTGGCAGAAAATTTAGCTAAAGTAAACAGATTTTAAACACAGAAATTCTTCATTCAAGAGCATAATGTTACATACATTTTAAGAGAAAGAATACAAAGAAATTCTGACCAAATAAAGGTCATGCCAAGAGATAATTCATCTAGAAGAAAGAGTAATCAGGCAGCAAACAAACAGCAACCTCAAACTAACACAACTCCCAAGAAATTAACCTAGGTAAGTTTGAAATCAGAAACTGAAGGAGAACGAAGGCTGAAAATCCAAGCAGATTCTTGATGAACTTTCGAAAGGAAATCAGATTTTTTATTCTACTAATACCTTTTTAAATTTTCTCATGAATAGCAACTACTCAAAATTTTTCTGTGTTTTCCAATATTTTCAGTAGCTGAAATGAATGTAAAAAGAGGTAAAAGATTCTAAAAACAGGTGAAAAGAAGGTTCTCTAATAATGGAAAATGGGTGTATTTATAAGGGACTTGGGATAGGATATACATGGCATATCCCCTATCCCAATAGGCTGAAATAGTACAAAGACAGTTGTCACTCTTATCCTTTGGGACAACTGCCCTTATTCCAGAAGTTTCTAGCCCCTATAATGACCTTAATACCCCTAAAATTTCTGATTCTATAATTCTACAAGCTTTTTGGGTTGTTACACCCAAGATTCCTTCAACTAAAATTCCTAAATACCCTTTAGAGTCCCTAGAATTATCCTTAGGTAACTAGGGTTAGGTTTTGATTGTGGTTAACTATTAACTCTAGTTAGTTGATCCTAGTTAGGAACTTTAGTTATCCAAACCTAATTAGTTCTTCTTAACTAGGATTTAGGTTAGTTAAGGGTTAGTTGATTAGATTCCTAGAGTTGGTTTCCAACCATACTTACTAGTTACCTAGGTTTAGGTTAATTTCACTATTAGGTATTAATTCTAGTTTGATAGCTTGTTAATTAACTTGGGTTGATTAATTCAATTCCTTGAACTTAGGTTAATCGATTTACTTCAGTTAATTAATTAAGACCTAGTTGACTAAATATCTAAGCAGGGATGATTAGGAGATTCGATCTCATTGGCAATTAATCTTAATTAATCACACAATCAGGCATATAATCAATCAAATAACGATCCTTATTGGTAGTTAACTAACGGTAGTCAATAATAAGAAAATCAAGACCAGGAATCCTTATTTTGGCATTTCAAATTACAAAAAAACATATGACTAAGCAAATAAAAATCCTAATCACACGATTATCAGTATTCTAGACGACTAACAATAAACTAAGGAAAACACACAGAGGAGACTATGGACAGAATCATAAGGAATTCATATTAATGATCATGTTGAACAATTAAAAGCATGTTGTTAAATTAAGACGGAATAATAACGACATTAATAGAAACAAAGGTAAATCGACCAAAACAGGCTAAAATAATAATCCAAAAAAAACAAGGATTCTGCTTCATGAAAAGAAAAGACAAAGAGAAGGAAAAGAATAATAAACACAGAGAGGGGGGAAGTACCAGTGGGGTGGTTTGGCCGGAAAGTTTGAGGTTAATAGACCTTGGCCGGACTCTCGTGGGGTTTGAAAATAGCTCAAACCCACATGAATTAATAGCCCTCAACGAGAGTTATCGATCCATGTAAGTAGGAGCTATTGAAAGTCTTCAGATCAACGAGCATGTGAAAACTAGGGTTTTCCATTTTAATATTTGAAATTAGAGAAATTTGAGTGAGTTTTTGGTGAAATAGATGGTAGGAGATGATTGAGAAGGGGGAGAAGATGGTCTGGTGAAGATTTGGGCTTGATTGGCGGTGCTCCACCGCCGGAGGCGATTTTCGACCGGCGGAGTTAAGGCGGAAGGATGGAGTCTCTATTGAGATTAGAGAGAAGAGAGAGAGACGGTCTTTGAGGGGGTGTTAAACTTAGATTCATGTGGGGTGGGGTGTACCGTTTGGACATTTAAATATTTTAGGCTTTGGGGAGTTCCCAACCGTTTGATCTATTTTGATCAACGGTTGGGATTTATTTATTTGCTAAACGGGGGTCGTTTGGGTAGTGTAGGGGGTTGGATGGGTTTAATTGATTTGGGCTGGGCAGATGGGTAGTGAGAAGGGAGTTTTGGGCCTGGGTGTATTGGCCCGGGTCCGATTCTCATAGTCTTTAAGTCTTTGGACACTTAGGTTAAACTAATTAAATTAATTTAAATAATTCTAATTAATCATAATTAGTTTTAACCTAATTTCATCTA
This sequence comes from Nicotiana knightiana, assembly GCA_005239525.1. NCBI lineage: Eukaryota > Viridiplantae > Streptophyta > Magnoliopsida > Solanales > Solanaceae > Nicotiana > Nicotiana knightiana. The sequence continues at coordinate 54,118 of ML407023.1, read as the reverse complement.
ATTATGACTTAATTAGTGAATTAATTAAAGTGAAACTATCAATTAACATTCCTAATTATTTAGAAAGCAATTTTTTGTAATTTTTCCTAATAAAAATGATTGAATTCGACAACTAAGTATTAAATTTAGCTAAAACCTAATTATGCAATTTAAAAATATATTTTTGTTATTATTTATAATTTTATAAATTTTTAAAAGATGGATTATGACCATGCAATGCAAATAATTCACAATAAACACTGAAATTCAACAAAAAATCTATAAAATTAATTTATTTATCAAATTTTGTAGGAGTATTTTGTAGGTGAAATATTACATGCTCACAGCTGCCCCTCTTTGCTCGAAAACACGAAGAGTTTTCGGGAAAAGTCCAAGTGAGCAGTGATGAACAAATTTTACCCGTTCAAACACTCCATGTGAAGCGCTTTTGAAAAGTTTGACCGAACCCTTCTTCAAAGGTTGCCTACATATCCTTGGCTATAAAGGAATCAGGTCAGTGTAGTTCTGGAAGTTTTGGTAGTTGGGACTACCAGGTAACTGTGGTTTCACTGCGGTTGCTGCAGTTACTGTTGTTGATCTCCTTATTACAACAAAGTAACAAAACGAAAGACTAACTAAAATCATCAGCTGCTAGTTACATGATTCCTATATAAGACTTGATCTTGAGTCTTGATCTTTTACTGACTCTGATTAGGATCTTGATGCTTGTTAGCCGTAGGTGCTGGTTTCGTCTTATCGTTCCTCGGATCAAGGCAGGATATACTGAACGGATGACTTCAATATCATCCTGAATAGTCCATATCTTTCCCATTTCTGCACTTTAGATTCAATCTTCTCTTTTCTCTTTTCTCTTTTTGTTTTATTACCCTGGATCGAAACTTCTTCTTTTCGTCGTCTCGAGTCCAATGTCCTAAAAATGTAATATGCACAACAATAAAAAAACAAACGAACGATATTTTCTTCCCCAGTTTTTTACTAGGAAAATTTCGTGAGTTATTATAAGGAAATCTACACTACTTTATTATTGAAAGCGATGAAAAGTCGGGAACAGTGCACCCGGAGTTATTGTAGACTAATGAGTGGATACCCTATGTCTAAAAGTAAGATCAACTAGGGGTTGGAGACCCTACGTTGCAGAATAAAATCAACTAGGGATTGTATACCCTATGTTGGAAAAATCATCAACTAAGGAGTGTATACCTTATGTTGGCATCAACTAGGGAGTGTATACCCTATGTCAGAAGAGAAATCGTCAACTAGGGATTCTATACCCTATGTCGGAAAAGAATCATCAACTAGGGGTTATATACCACGTTGGAAAAGAAATCATCAACTAGGGATTGTATATCCTATGTTGGAAAAGAAATCATCAACTAGGGATTGTATACCCTATGTTGGAAAAGAAATCATCAACTAGGGATTGTATACTCTATGTTGGAAAAGAAATCATCAACTAGGGATTGTATACCCTATGTTGGAAAAGAAATCATCAACTAGGGATTGTATACCCGATATCGAAAAAGGTGCAGCTAGGGTTTTGAAACCCTGTACGACTTTAAGTTTGGGTTGTTTTCAACATTGTTTCTTTTTTTCTTTTCTTTTTATTTTAAGTAAATGCGAGAAAGGATTTTGGAAAAAAAATTCCTTTTTGAAGTTGTTGTTGCAAAGCTGCTTCTAGCTCTTGCACCTTTTCTTTTTTGTTACGCTTGCATTTGCAAGGTTGCTTTGAGTTACACCTGTTTCCTTCGAACAAAGAACAATTTGTTAGTTTGAAATGGTGGTTGGTTTTGCGGCCTTGACTTTCAACATCTTGATCTCTGTTATTGTGACGAAGATCTCGACCACTTGCTTGCTCACTGGGGATTGGGTTTCATCTCTAATCCCGGGGATCCTGGCTTTCCAGATTTTAACATAGCGCTCGGTCACATGGGACCCAACATTTGAATTTATTTTGCCTTTATGGGGCTTTCACTTGCTTTTATTTTGGATTTACAGAGTATCGAGGAAGTTTTGGTCCCACTTAAATTATGCTGCAATGGTTAGTATTGTGGGACTTAACCTTCCCAAACTTTGTTTCAGCTTCATCGGCCTTTCATTTCTGATTGTTCCTCCAACTTTAACTTTGAATCATTTGGAACGCTTCGGCTTTTTAAACTTTTCCGAGAGGGTTAGCCATGTGGGACTCAACGTTTTACTTCAATTTCCTTTACAGGCATTTTAATTTGGTTCTCTCCTTTCCAGAGTTTTGCGTTTAAAGCATCGGTCGTTACGGCCAGTCGGGATCGACTCGATTCCCCTGATAAGGCTTGGTGCCCTTTGCATGTTGGTTCGCATCAAAGGAGAACCCTATAAATCAGTTTTGCCATTCTTTCTTTGCCTTGATTTAGCAACAAAGTCAGATTGAAAGGGATTGAAAGAAAAAATAACAAAAAAACGGAGATAATGAATGTTGACATGAAAATATCCTTGGGGAAAGAGAAGAAGGACTTATCTGGAGTGTAAGCGGCCTTCAATGAACATGACATGCGTCTTGGACTGGATGCCTGATCTATAAAACCCATCTGACTCTCAGAAATCCGTCACGACTTTTACCTCGAAGTTGAGAAACTTTGCCCCAGACCATGTCGATATTAGTGACCAATCATCCTCTTTTCGATTAGTAGTGCCCTTTTTGGGTTTTCACCGACTAACCTCTCTCATTTCTGTTCTCGTCATCGCCCTGTAGTGCTCTTTGTGAGTTTTCACTAACAAGACTCTCTCATTTTTAGTTTCTCTACTCACCGTCGCCTTATGGTGCCCGTGTGGGTTTTACCGATAAGACTCTCTCATTGCTTGTATCAGATCCAAATAGTTGTATCCTCCAATTCTGGCCTCTCTTTGTCGACCGATCGGGAGGGCTTGAGCAAGATTTGGGGTAATAGGGATTTGTACTAAATTACAACTTTGGAACTTTTCAGGAGAATCATTGCAAACTTTCAACACTTGCCACAGCTTAAACTCTTGGGGGAAATGTGGATTTTTATTTGGTGTGACTGAACCCCAGGGAGAGGCTGCCTACGTATCCTTTCGGAATCAAATCAGATGTAGTTCAGGGAGTTTAATTTTTTTTTTCTTTTTTGTTTTTTTTCTTTTGTTTTTCACCATCATTTTTCTTTTTCTCTTTTTATTTTTTATTTTTTTATCAACACTTCAAGTTCCAAAGAGGGTAATTAAGGAAGAGTAACCGGCTCAAAGGGTTTACAAAAACTAGTAGTGTTTGAGGTGGAGTGAATGAAAGCCTTCGTCATTTCGATTGTGAGTGTCAATATCGAGAAAAGGTCAAACATAATACCTTTTGACTGTATCTGCATTGACAGCTGTTTCGGGGTCATTTCCTTCGATGTCCCCCAAGTACAATGCTCCTTTTGGTAGCAATTTCCTTATAATGTATGGACCTTTCCAATTCGGGGCGAATTTCCCTTTCGCTTCTTCATGGTGTGGGAGGATATGTCTTAGGACGAGTTGCCCCACTTCGATGTTCCTGGGCCGTACTTTCTTGTTATAGGCACGGGCCATTCTTTGATGGTACAACTTTTCAAGCCCCAAAATCGAGGGACGCGACCGGCACTCAACCGGGTGACCCCAGTCAAGCGAACCTGATTTGCCTTTCCTATCCCACGCCATACCCCGTGATTTCAATATACATCATTCAAGTAAAATAGCCATTTATAACTTAAGCATAAACTTTCAACTTAAATTCACTTTTACTTTTTACCATTACTAACACATGATACCAAATACTTACAAAATACATACAACATTAACAACATGGACCACGATTCCAAACCGTACGCTTACTACCCAAAATACATATATACTTTCCCCACATTGTGTCTATGGAGCCTCTACAAGTACAAAAGATTTATATACTACTTGACGGCAACAAGACCCAGGCAATACCTTACACTGCAGCCTCAACCAGAGAGATCAACCTGCGCCTTTGAGTTGAGGCCGCTGGCGGCGCAGAACGAACTAATCCGCGACCACCATAAACTCAAATAAAGGTGACATGAGCCATACGTGGCCCCGGGAGGAAGTGGGGCTCACCAGAACAGCTGACGGAAAGGAGAGGAGGCACTACTGATGGTGGGCTGAATTACCTGCTGTAGAACCACCTACATTTATATAATAAAATGTAGCGCCCCGGGCAAAATGGACGTCAGTACTATGGAATAGTACTAGTATGTATGAAAAAACTTTATCCCAAGTACAATCAAACAATACGCAAGTAAGAAACAGTAATAGAACCAATCAATCAATGCATGTGGAAAAGAACAACCAAATCATCAAGTTTCACAATCTCTCCTTTTCCCCTTTCAACATTACCATATTCAATAGTTTCCCCGATTTTTCATTTCGATGGTGATAACGATCACATTCCGTCCTTATTACCTCGGCCTCCCTTATTCCCTCGGCCACCCTTATTACCTCACATCTTATTATCCTTATTAGTTCGTGTTGCAGAGCGCAATCTGATCCCACCCGATAATCATATTCTATAACAATTAACCACAAACAATCAATCACAAGAATCAACATTTCAAGGAACACAAGTTCATATCAACAATTTATTTATTTGGGCCCAAGCCACGATAGTTCTTACCAAGCAGTAATTCATGTACACGGTGTTGCCATAATCGTTCAAATCATTTACATCGTTTCACAATACCCTTTTTCCATTACTTTCCACGCATGACTTTTAGCCATTATATACATTCCTACACTTGGGCACATCAACAATTTTTCATTCATTAACACATACTTTCATATCGATACTCTCGAGCATTTACGATCTTTGCACATAATAAGACAGGCACATCAATACACCTTTCACAACCTCATATAGCACGGTACTATGACAATCAACTAGGACAATCAGAGAATAGAATCTTAAGTCTCAACACATTTGAACAATCAATTCACATATTATCAACAAGGTACACATGTCGTATGCTCGGACCCAACAAGGGGATTCTACTTNGATTCTTATCCCCATCTTTATGAACTATCCTACCCAGGTCTCATTTTAACAAAAATCTGGAAATTAAGGTTAATGAGGTAGAAGCTTACCTCTTAGAGTGAAGAAATTTGTGTCCTACTTGATTAGTTCCAAGCTTGAGTGATGAAGGAAGACCAATTTGATGAAGTTGGTACTTTCTCTCTCTAGAACCCACTCTTTCCTCTCTCTAATATATCAGAAAATTATTAAAAATTAAAGGGGAGGGGTGTTTTAATGAACTGGGGTCGGGTTTTAAAAATTAGAAAAATAGGGCCCGACACAAGAATGCGGTCAGGAATGCAATCGCATTTTTGACATGCGGTCCGCATAATCAACCGCATAATGGCCCTCAAGATAGGCCAAAATTCAAAACACACTGCCCAGGTAAGCGAACATTGTGCGATCTGCATACACGTTATGTGATCGCATAATGCATCGCATAACTTCCCTCCCAAAATTAAAGGCAACAATGCGACATATATGTGGTCTGCAGAACTGAAATGCGATCGCACATTGGACCGCATAGTTGACCTCAAATGGGGCAGTGATCTGCCCGGGTATGCGACCATTATGCGGTCCTCATACACGTTATGCGATCGCATAGTGCGTTGCATAACACCCAATTTTGGAAAATTTTATTCTTTAAGTCTCGGGGTACTTTTTACTCANGGCATTATGTTTAAACAAGAAAATTTTTCGGGTCTTTACATCCCCCCCCCCCCCCTCCCCTTAAAAATCATTCATCCTCGAATGAGGGTTTTTGGAAATCATTTAGTTTGGAAACCATGATATGCAACTTCCAGATTTTCATTAACTTCAATATTTCAGAAAAATTTCGCTAGAGTTCCCTTTTGTAATTAGACCTATCTACCTGTTAGAGAGCCCCCGAAACAAATTTTCAAGCACCATTACACAGTTTTAATCAACCAATAACTCACACACAACGTTGTTACCTCAATAATTTACAAATATTCAATCATTTTGTCAGCTACACATAGTTCTTTCTTCTTATACCACAAATTTGCACATGATTTACATTTTCGCACATAACTTGGTCGTTTTAATGAGTCTCATACAACCCAATCACCTCAATATACTATATTCATTTCAATTAATCATTACCAACCTACTCTACCATTAATCACTTTCCTAACACATACGTTCCACAAAACTTTCATTTACCTCAAGGGCTACACACTACCCAAATAGAACAGTGGGTTCAGTTTTAGCACACATTGGGAGATTACAACAATAAGGCAATTAGGGGAAGATGGGGTGCTTTTGCAAAAAACCGGACATAAAATATAATTTTCTTAGAGATGACAGTTCTGAAGAACACTACTAGACTTATTCAAACAAATGGGGATATTTTACTTTCATCTCATTTTTCGCTTCCCACGTGGCTTCATCAATGTGCTGACTTCGCCACAATACTTTAACTGAAGCAATTTCTTTGTTCCTCAATCTACGGACTTGTCTATCAAGAATAGCAACCGGAGCCTCTTCATATGATAATTCTTCATTACCCTCAATAGTCTCAACTGGCACGATGGCTGATGGATCTCCAACCACTTTCTTCAACATGGACACGTGGAATAGCGGGTGCACTAATGACATTTCAGGGGGTAATTCCAACCTATAAGCCACTTTTCCTACCCTTTGAGCAATCCGATATGGCCCGACATACCTTGGGCTCAATTTTCCTTTCTTCCCAAACCGCATTACTCCCTTCATGGGAGATACCTTCAAGAATACCCAATCATCTACTTGGAATTCCAATTTTCTTCGACGAACGTCCGCATAGGATTTTTGACGGATCTGAGCGGTTTTCATCCTCTCCCGAATGACTCTGACTTTTTCCAATGCCTGGTGCACAAGATCTGGCCCTAACAATTCTGCTTCACCAACCTCGAACCACCCACTCGGAGATCTACACCTCCTTCCGTACAATGCCTCAAATAGGGTCATCTGAATACTAGCGTGAAAGTTGTTATTGTAAGCAAATTCGATAAGCGGTAAATGATCATCCCAACTACCCTTGAAGTACAACACACAAGCTCGTAACATATCTTCAACCTTCTAAATAGTCCGCTCTGCCTGACCATCAGTCTGCGGATGGAAAGTTGTGCTGAGATTTACCTGATTACCCAAACCTTGCTGAAATTTCCTCCAAAAATTAGTCATGAACTGGGCTCCTCAGTCGGAGATAATAGAAACTGGAGTACCATGAAGCCTGACTATTTCCTTGGTATACAACTCAGCGTAGTGTTCTGCAGTATTGGTGGACTTGACCGGCAAGAAGTGAGCTGATTTCATGAGTCGATCCACTATCACCCAAATCGAGTCGAACTTGCGCTGAGTGCGAGGTAACCCTACCACTAAATCCATGTTGATCATTTCCTATTCCACATTGGAATTTCCATAAGCTGAGTTAACCCACAAGGCCTCTGATGCTCGGCCTTCACCTACTGACAATTCGGACATTTAGATACAAAGTCTGTCACACTCTTTTCATACCGCTCCTCCAATAAACTTCCCGGAGATCATGATACATTTTCGTAGAACCTGAGTGCACGGAATACCAGGAACTGTGAGCTTCCGCCATCACCCTTTCCCGAAGATTATCCATATCAAGAACACATAGCCTTCCGTGGCACCGCAAAATACCATCATCGCTTCCGAGTGAAAATGTCGAAATCATGCCATTCAAAACTGCCTCCTTCAACTGCGCCAATGCTGGATCAATAAACTGCTTCTCCTTGACTTCCGCTACAAGTGATGATTCTTCCCCATTATGCACCATGACTTTCCCCTCGTCTGAGGTCGAGAGACAGACCCCCAGACTAGCCAATTGACAAACATCCCGAGCCAACGGCCTCTGATCTTTATTCAAATGAGCCAGACTACCCATAGACTTCCGACTGAGAGCATCGGCCACTACATTTGCTTTCCCTGGATGGTACAGAATGTTCATATCATAATCCTTAAGAAATTATAACCATTGCCGCTGCCTTAAATTCAACTCCTTCTGCTTGAACAAATATTGGAGACTCTTGTGGTCTGAGAACACGTCCACATGGACCCCCATACAAATAATGCCGCCAGATTTTTAATGCAAACACAACTGCCGCGAGTTCTAAATCATGCGTCGGATAATTCTTCTCGTGATTCTTGAGTTTCTTGGAAGCATAGGCTATAACCTTCCCTTGTTTCATCAACACACATCCCAAGCCAACCCTTGAAGCATCGCAATAAAGCACAAATCCCTCCATGACTTCTGGCAAAGTTAACACCTGTGCTGAAGTCAATCTTGATTTCAATTCTTGAAAGCTCTTCTCACAAGCGTCGAACCATTGGAACTTAGTTTCCTTCGGTGTCAATTTAGTCAATGGGGAGGCGAGGGTAGTGAAACCCTCCACAAACCTCCGATAATACCCGGCTAGACCCAAGAAACTGCGAATATCTGTCGGGGTCGTTGGTCTAGGACAATCCTTCACCGTTGTGATCTTCTGGGGATCAACCTTAATCCCCTCTCTGGAAAACACATGACCCAAAAATGTGACTAACTCTAGCCAAAATTGACATTTTGGAAACCTGGCATACAATTGGTGCTGATGAAGAGTCTGCAGAACTGCCCTGAGGTGATCGGCATGATCCTCCCGACTCCGCGAGTTGGCAAGGATCTCATCAGTAAAAACAATCACGAAGGAGTCAAGAAACGGTTTGAAAACCCGATTCATAAGATCCATGAAAGCCGCTGGAGCATTGGTCAGTCCAAAGGACATTACCAAAAATTCTAAATGGCCATAACGAGTTCTGAAGGTGGTCTTAGGAATATCCTGCTCTCTGGTTTTCAACTGGTGATACCCCGACCATAAATCAATTTTGGAGAAGAACCTCGCACCCTGTAATTGGTCAAACAAATCATCTATCCGAGGCAATGGATACTTGTTTTTGATAGTGACTTTGTTGAGCTGCCGATAATCAATACACATCCGAAGCGACCCATCCTTCTTCCTGATGAAAATAACCAGAGCGCCCCACGGCGACACACTCGGCCGAATGAACCCCTTCTCTAATAAGTCTTTCAACTGCTCATTTAACTCGCTCAACTCTGCTGGCGCCATTCTGTATGGTGGAATAGATATATGTTGCGTATCTGGAAATACATCAATCCCAAAATTGATCTCTCTATCTGGCGGAATCCCTGGAAGCTCATACGGAAATACTTCAAGAAACTCATTCACGATTGGGACGGACTGGGGGGAAGACACTTTTGAAGTGGTGTCCGCAACCTGGACCAAATAATAAACACACCCCTTTTTAATCATCTTCGAGGCCTTAAGGTAGGAAATAAACCTACCCTTTGGCACCACACCGTTCCCTTTCCACTCAATAACTGACTCGTTAGGAAACTCTAGTCTCATAATTCTGGTTCGGCAGTCGAGTTTAGCAAAGCACGAGTAAAGCCAATTCATTCCCATGATAACATCGAAATCTACCATCCCTAGTTCGATAAGATCGGCCATGGTATCTCGGCCACATACCGTGACAACACAATTCCTATAGACTCGTGCGGCTGTAATGGATTCACCAACCGGAGTCGACACAGAGAACGGATCATGAAGCTGTTCGGGTTCTATCCCAGAACTTGAAGCAATAAATGGGGTAACATAAGACAAGGAGGACCCCGGATCAATAAGAGCATAAAAATCAAGGGCTTGAACAGCTAGAATACCTGTAACAATATTTGGAGAAGCCTCCGCACTCTGGGCACCACTCAAAGCATAGAACCGGCTGGGTCCACCTCTACCACGAGCTCCACCTCTAACTGCACCATGCCCTGCTGGAGCTAGAGGATGTACTGAAGATGCGGAGACAGAAGAATCAAATGGCTGAGCAAAACCATTACCCATGCCCTGACTGGGCGCATGACAATCCCGCCAAATATGGCCTCTCACCCCACACCCGTAGCATACCGGGATATCCAAGTAACAAGGCTCGGTATGGAACCTCCCACACTTAGGGCATGGAGTCCTCCTCTGCTGCTGGAACCTCACTCCTGGACGACCGGACTGATGGGGTCTCCTAGTGTCTGATCCTGGTCCCCAGCGACTGCTCTGCTGATAATGGTGCACTGATGGCGATGCACTGGATGAGTACTGAGCATAAGACTGGGATAGCCTTGATGGTCATCTCCCGTGAACTAATCTCCCTCCTCGTACTGAACTCCCAAGTGGCCCCTGACCAGGCATTGCTAATACTCTCCCTCTTCGACCTTATCTTCAATTTCCTAGCCTACATGGCCTGGGCGAATCCCACTATCTTACCATAATTCATGTCTGAGTGCAAGGCAGTTGTAGCAGCTTCATTCACAACCAATGGACTGAGGCCCTGAACAAACCGTCGAACTCTGGCACCCATAGTCGATACCAACTGAGGAGCGTACTTGGACAACCTCACGAACTATATGTGGTACTCCCACACACTCATATTACCCTGTTTGAGAACCTCAAACTTCGTAGCACGGGCGGCCATAGCCTCGGCAGGAAAGAAATGATCCATGAAAGCATCAACGAACTCATTCCATCTCGCCGGAGGACTTCCCTCCCCACGGGAATTCTCCCACATCTCGAACCATGAATACGCTGCTCCCCTCAGCCTGTAAGATGCTAACTCAACCCCCTCTGTCTCTGTAGCCTTCATAACCCTAATCATCTTGCACATCTCATCTAGAAAATCCTGCGGATCAGCCTCCGGATCAATACCTGAGAACTTTGGAGGGGCTAACCGCAGAAACTGGTTGACTCTGAAACCGGTGGAATCTCCCTGTCCGCTAGAGGATGCAGGGGCAGCATGAGATTCTTGGGCCTGAGCGGCCACTAACTGAGTCCACATATGAATAGCTCCCCTGAGATCCCCATCAGAAGTACCGGGACCTGAAGCTGGAACCGAAGAAGAGTCAGGAATACCAGCGGGAGGGGTTGCAGCACCCTCTGCCGCAGCAGGAATAGGAACACTCTGGTATGGAACAGAAAGGCCAGGTGGATTCAAAGTCGGGGACTCGCTCTCACCCGCACCATCGGGTACAGATTTCATAGCTACACTTGGGGTGGCATCGGCCTCTAGGCCGAGCCGAGCTCTCTTCTTTGGTGCCATTACGGAAAATTTTGGAACAGAGCACGAGTTAGACAAGAGTATTTTCACTTTCCACCTCACCGCACGATATAGAATAACAATGAAAAGGGTGTTTACTAAATGTCCATGTATCCCCCTAATTATAGATGTGGTCGACAACACACCGATAAAAAGGGCTCTACTAGACACGGCTCCGAGACATCCTAGGACACTTTTAAAATCTTAGGCTCTGATACCAAGTTTGTCACACCCCAAAATCGAGGGACGTGACCGGCACTCAACCGGGTGACCCCAGTCAAGCGAACATGATTTGCCTTTCCTATCCCACGCGTTACCCCGTGATTTCAATATATATCATTCAAGTAAAATAGCCATTTATAACTTAAGCATAAACGTTCAACTTGAATTCACTTCTACTTTTTATCATTACTAACACATGATACAAAATACTTAAAAAATACATACAACATTAACAACGTGGACGATGATTCCAAACCGTACGCTTACTACACAAAATATATATATACTTTCCCCACATTGTGTCTACGGAGCCTCTACAAGTACAAAAGATTTATGTACTACTTGCCGGCAACAAGGCCCCGACTATACCTTACACTATACCATAAACTCAAATTAAGGTGACATGAGCCACACGTGGCCCCGGGAGGAAGTGGGGCTCACCAGAATAGATGACGGAAAAGAGAGAAGGCACTACTGACGGTGGGCTGAATTACCTACTGTAGAACCACCAACATTTACATAATAAAATGTAGCGTCCCCGGGAAAAGGGACGTTAGTACTGTGGAATAGTACTAGTATGTGTGAACAAATTTTATCCCAAGTACAATCAAACAATACACAAGTAAGAAACAGTAATAGAATCAATCAATCAATGCATGTAGAAAAGAACAACCAAATAATCATGTTTCACAATCTCTCCTTTTCCCCTTTCAACATTACCATATTCAAGAGTTTCCCCGATTTTTCATTTTGATGGTGATAACGACCACATTCCGTCCTTATTACCTCGGCCTCCCTTATTCCCTTGGCCACCCTTATTACCTCGGCCACCTTTATTACCTCACATCTTATTATCCTTATTAGTTCGTGTTGCAGAGCGCAACCCGATCCCACCCGACAATCATATTCTATAACAATTAACCACAAACAATCAATCACAAGAATCAACATTTCAAGGAACACAAGTTCATATCAACAATTTATTTATTTGGCCCCAAGCCACCATAGTTCTTACCAAGCAGTAATTCATGTACACGGTGTTGCCATAATCGTTCAAATCATTTACATACCTGGGGTTNAACTCATTTGAACTTTCTATCAAACACTAGGTGTTCCTTTAGATTAAATAACCCCTTTTTAGTGAAAGGTTACTCCAACCTATTTACCTTTACTAGATTATGATAAATTGGGTACATGCATGCAAGATTCTTACCCGCATCTTTATGAACTATCCTACCCAGGTCTCATTTTAACAAAAATCTGGAAATTAAGGTTAATGAGGTAGAAGCTTACCTCTTAGAGTGAAGAAATGTGTGTCCTACTTGATTAGTTCCAAGCTTGAGTGATGAAGGAAGACCAATTTGATTAAGTTGGGACTTTATCTCTCTAGAACCCACTCTTTCCTCTCTCTAATATATTAGAAAATGGTTAAAAATTGAAGGGGATGGGTGTTTTAATGAACTGGGGTCGGGTTTTAAAAATTCAAAAAATAGGGTCCGACACAAGAATGCGGTCAGGAATGCGATCGCATTCCTGACATGCGGTCTGCATAATCGACCGCATAATGACCCTCAAGATGGGCCAAAATTCAAAACACACTGCCCAGGTATGCGACCATTGTGCGATCCGCATACACGTTATGCGATCGCATAATGCATCGCATAATTTTCCTCCCAAAATGAAAGGCAACAATGCGATAGATATGCGGTCCGCAGAACTGAAATGCGATCGCACATTGGACCGCATAGTTGACCTCAAATGGGGCAGTGATCTGCCCGGGTATGCGACCATTATGCGGTCCGCATACACGTTATGCGATCACATAGTGCGTCGCATAACACCCAGTTTTTGGAAAATTTTATTCTTTAAGTCTCGGGGTACTTTTTACTCAATTTTGGCCCGTTTTTAAAATTTCCACAATAAAAACAACTCGGGGACTCATTCGGGCATTATTTTTAAACAAGAAAATTTTACGGGTCTTTACACAACTGCCGGTGGAAAACTGCGGCCATTCTTTTCTCATCAACCAGAGTTAACTGTTCCAATCGGGTTTTGACCCATTCATCATCCTCAATTTCAACTTCGACAATGATCCGAAGGGAAGGAATTTCGACTTCTGCAGGTTCACGGCTTTAGTGCCATAAACCAATAGATAAGGCGTAGCCCCAACTGACATGTGCACGGTCGTGCGATATCCCAATAATGCAAAAGGCAACTGCTAATGCCACTGCCTAGAACTTTGGATCATTTTTCTGAGGATTTTCTTGATATTCTTATTGGCTGCTTCAACGACACCATTGGCTTTGGGCCGATAAGGGGTGGAATTACGGTGTGTGATTTTAAACTGTTCACATACCTCCCTCATCAAGTGGTTGTTCAGATTTGCAGCGTTACCTGTAATGATAGTTTTTGGAATACCGGAACGACAGATAATGTTTGAATGCAGGAAGTCCACCACAGCTTTCTTAGTGACAGCTTTGAAAGTGACTGCTTCGACCCACTTTGTGAAATAATCGATGGCAACCAAAATAAATCTGTGTCCATTTGAAGCTTTTGGCTCGATTGGCCCAATGACATTAATTCCCTAGGCAACGAACTGCCAAGTTGCTGACATGGGATGCAATTCTGAGGGTGGTGTATGAATCAGGTCACCATGTATTTGACACTAATGGAATTTTCGGACAAAACTGAAACAATCATTTTCCATGGTCATCCAGTAATATCTTGCTCGCAGAATTTTCTTTGCGCGGACGTACCCGTTCATGTGAGGACCACATACTCCCTGATTATGCTCAACTATGTCTTCTATAAATACTAAACGGGTGTTGCAAATATAAATCTGGGGTATTAAGCTCAAAGTCGATCCCACGAGGAATTGAACGTATCAATCGAGTTTATTAAATACTAAACTGGTGTTTAATCAAGTTTCTCAAGATTTTTGAATATCAAGTTGTGCTTTTTAACTAATTCTACTCACAAAATAATCAACTAGTAATTAATCTACAAATTTAATGTAAACAATAATATTAAAGGTCTAAGGTTATGGTTTCCCCCGTTGGTGAATTCTTTCTCCGATACTTCTTATAGCTTAATTAATCGTCTCTATCAATCATGAACTCTCTATCTACCATAAATCTCTCTCGAGTAATTATGATAATTTACTAGACGCACTCTCTCAAGTTACGCTAGCTAGATTTCATTACAGTTCACTTTAGATTACACCCGAGGTATCGTTATTGCTAATCCAACCTCTAAACCCTCGGTTATGACTTTCGTCTATACTCTAGGAGTGGTGTTGTTCAACAATTGCCTAAATATGCACTCTCTCTCAAGTAGATACATACTAAATAGGCACAGCTAATTGATGGCCAATCAATTAACTACAATAAGAATGTACNTAATCCAACTCTACCATTTCATCCGCCGTCGCTGGACGTCCTCCTATGCGCAATTGCAAATCCAGCATCCCATAAAGATGGGCCATGAAACCATCATCTCTGGCGTGTCGCTCAGCATTGGTCAGTGAAGACTCTTCTTTCAGTCTTAAAGCGTTCCTAAGGAAAACACACATAGGAGACTATGGACAGAGTCAGAAGGAATTCACATTAATGATCATGTTGAACAATTAAAAGCATGATGTTAACTTAAGACGGAATAATAACGACATTAATAGAAACAAAGGTAAATCGACCAAAACAGGCTAAAACAGTAATCCAAAAAAAAACACATAGGATTCTGCTTCATGAAAAGAAAAAAACAAAGAAAAGGAAAAGAATAATAAACACAGAGAGGGGGGAAGTACCAGTGGGGTGGTTTGGCCATAAAGTTTGAGGTCACTAGACCTTGGCCGGACTCCGACGGGGTTTGAAAATAGCTCAAACCCACATGAACCAATAGCCCTCAACGAGAGCTATTGATCCATGTAAGTAGGAGTTATTGAAAGTCTTCAGATCAACGAGCATGTGAAAACTAGGGTTTCCCATTTTTAGATTTGAAATTAG